>CAEGAF010016276.1:0-34418 GCA_903067075.1 Micropoecilia bifurca
CGCCTTATATATGAACAAAGTTTTAAAATAGGCCGTTCATTGAAGGTGCGCCTTATAATCCGGTGTGCCTTATAGTGCGGAAAATGCGGTAATCGGTACGGTCAACTATAAAATCTCAACCGTCTGCAGATAGTGCATGTGGTCACAGAATACATACAGTACGCCAGAGTAGAATCAAGATGGATTACAACTGTGTGAAAGTTCTGTACATGTCCTTCATGTTCATTCAACACGGCATGTTTTCTTGATGTTTTTTAACCGACTAAAGAATAACCCCTTTGTAAAATTAAACAACATCTGTTTTAGTGTTAGTAGAAGGATACGTTTTTTTCCTGCACAGCACATCAGTAATGTGCAGTGTGTGAGAGCACTCTTATCTACTGGAGTAAAACTTTCTCCTTAGAATATAGAGTTACTTTACGTAAACTAATTTTGTGTTTTGCACACGAGCACAACAAAATATTTGTGACTCTTTGGATCTTGTAAGAAGAATTAGTTGCAGTATTCTGATATTTGCCACATCAGAATATGAATCTAAATTGCGGCACCCACCTGTTCCAAGATGGTATCGATGCGGTCAACCTCGCAGTCGATCACATAGCGCTTCTCCTGCCTCCTGTCCATCTCTTCAATGACCTGCTTGAACTCAGTTGCGTTCGTTGTGCTGCTGACAGAGCGAGCAGTCACCTGCCAGTTGTTGGCCACTGCCGCCTCCATGATAGCCTGCAGGATGGAAAAACCTGGGGAGGAAGAATGGATGACTCAGTTTATTTAAAGAAAAGGAAAAAAAACACAGTCAGGGTCAAAAAAATAATTATGCAAGGGCAGCCTGACTTCTGAAATATTCTGGTGGTTAATAGAGGTTAAAAGGCCATCTCATTAAATTAAACGTATTGGACTTCTGCAGAGTCTAAATATTGTCTATTGTTTGGACAAGTTGTGTGCAAAATCGGACAGAATTTTATGTGCATGAAAAGGGATTGTATTTCCACATCATTGAAAGATCAGTAAGTGGTTTTATTGCATTTGGTGTCTATTAAAAGATGGCATTTAGCTCAGCCACATGTTGACTTTGACGTTCCAGTGAAACACTCTGCCGTGTCCCTTGTCTCCTCAGAGGATTGTGCCTGAGCATTTAAAGATAAAGACAATAAAAGATTCATCCAGGCCAGTGTTAAAGAGAGGGAGAGATCATTATGCTATGAGAAGAATGGGGAATGAGCCCTTCTAATGATTAATTCACACGTGAAATATTTTCATTTAACAGTGCGCTCAGAAACACTGCGGTCAAATCGCACACCACAGAATGAATAATGTAGCCCTAATTCTGGGGCGATGAATTGCATGTAGCACAAGCTGGAATAAAAATGGCTTAACTCATCTCCAGTGTTGAACAAGTGACAATGAACATGAAGGTTATTCATGAAAATCAAACACACTGCTGGTAATTCATTAAAAACCAAGGACAGTGAAATTGCAAATTGAATGTCAAATAAGCCTCTATTCAGTCCCTCTGTTCATTTTTCATAGTTTGACATGTGGGTAACTATTACAGAAAAGGTGGGGGGAGGAAAAAAGTGTGGAACAATACCAAATTTCTGGCATGCACATATAGATTTTAAATCATGATTTATATAGTTTGATATGAGACGATAGGCTGTGGACAAAGTAAGCACTTGTCTTTCTCTGGGCAAGCAGATCTCAACATTGACCTTGAAAAATGTTAAAGAAAGAAAAAAAGAGAACAAATCAAAACAAATAATGTTAAATGTCCTGGTCAAGAAAGTTGAGGCTTGGGATTGCTAGAAACCTAATCCATAGTATGTATCTATGATATCTCACAAACCCCATTGCCACCACGTGATCTTACGCCATGCGGCAGAGGAAGACGTGGAGGCAGAAAGACTGTGTCATCACTAAAGGTAAAGGGTTGCGCTGCCTGGAGACTGAAGGGACTACCAGATTGGCAGGTTTTTAAGGCTGAATTGATCAGTACTTGTTGCACAACACATTGTTGTGTTTACTGCAGCCCTGGGCAATTAAAAGCCCTGGTGAATTTGTAGTACAAGTGAAAATCCCAGTATATATACATTTATTTTTGCACAAAATGTGGCTTTTATTTTAAAAGGCACCATAGCTTCCTTAACCCTTGTGTTTACTACAAAATGGGGTCCAACCGACCCCACATCCGTAAAACCTGTATCATTTGTCGCAGTCTTCCACCCACAGGGGCTAATATCATCGCTGAGTTGATGTGCCTCATCAAATTGGTGGAACAGCTTTCAAGAAGTTAGCTCTAAAAAATTCATATATTCATAGTTTTCAACAAGGTATAGACATTTACTTATTTTTCTGCCGAAATTTACCACAAATTTGCAGAATTTACAAAAATCATGTGCAAAGCAGCAGATAGAAAAAGCCGAAAATAATCAAGAATCACCAACATTACGACGGATTACAGAGGCTAAATGGAAAAAATGTCCAAAGCAAAATATCTGTATAAATTATACCCCAAAAAAATTTGGCTGATGGCTAAATGTCTTCCAGAGGATCAAATAAACTTAATGAGCATAAAAATGTTGAAGATAGTGGGGGGTTATTTCTCAAATACAACACGATTTGTACATATAAACGAAAGAGAAAATTAAAAGTAAAGCAAAAAGAAATATATAGTGTAATATGATTTTAACATGACCAGCCAAAGTAGCTTGTCTGCTATAGTTTCTCAAAACTCATCCGTCTAAAGTCGAAGTGACAGGATGCAGGTTTGAAGAACATGGATGCATCAATGAATAATGCCTCAATGGCATTATTCATTGAGGACGTGCTCCAAACCTCACCAATCATAAATCAGCTGAACAGCATGGCAGTTTTCCCAGCAGTAAAAGCTTCTCATGTTAGGAGGCGTCATGCAGATTAACTGGGTCAAAATGGTCTCTGTTGGTTTGGAAATGTTTAAGAAAGCTTGGAAAGGTAGAAAATGTCAGTGAGCCATTCAGCTCGCTGTAATCACATCGGTGGTATGACGTGATAAAAAGATGTCAGTTGATGTTTGTTGTGGGTTTACAGGTATCTCATGGTTGTAGCTGTGCAGCTTGACAGGCAATATTATGTATCTCAGAACCTTAAGGAATAAAAAACAAAAAGACTCTCATGGGAATGCGGAGAGGATTTTTGGCTTATTTTATGCAAGTGTCAATGGTGGGAAATATATAATGTTCTTTTGTATGAGGTTGGAGGTGCCAAAGAAATAAATATTTAAAAAAAATGTCTCCAGTGCGGAGGAATGAAACACTGTTCCGTCAATCAGATTCAAATCATGGAGGCCTTTTATTTTGAAATTGCTGATTTGTACAGCATTTGTCTCCTCGCTGCCGCTGGCAAACGCAGATCTGCTCAGGAACAATTGGATTCATTTAAGATTCACAGAAGATTCCATGCCTGCAGAGTTTTACATTTGTATGGAAATGAAGAGATGGAATCTGGTGGCAGTAAATAGTCTGTCCGGAAAAGGATTATTTCTGCTCTTATTCTTTTTCCCCCAAGTCAGCAGAAAACTTTGTTTTATGATTTTGACTTAAAAATCTACACAGAACTGAAACTTTTTTTCATGATGCATAATGCATTTTTTCAGTAGCATCAATACCTATTTTACCATTGTTAAATGGACCTACAGGCTTACATATATTTTATTGGGACTTTATGTGACAGACCAACACAAAGTACCTCATAATTGTGAGGTAAATGGATGAAAATATCTATTATTTTCACTTGGTTTGCATATAAAAATAAAATAATAAAAAAATCTGGCATGAATTTGTATTCAGCCTCTCTGTATCTAAATTTTGTAGAACCAATTTAGATTGAGCCAGAATATTATTTCATTCTTCTAAATAGCTTTGGTTGGCCTCATAAATTATCTGAAGCAAATATGTTTTGATATAAATCCTCCAACCGTTGCTCTAGTTGTAGGGTTAGGACCAGGGTCCTGCTCAAAAATTACATTTTAGGACAACAGATTGAACAGTGCTCTGGGGTATTTTCTAATCTTGAGATAATGTTTTAAATACCAACTCTGCTTTATTTCCATCCCTCGTCTCTCTGATGTGTTCATCTTCATGATTCTGTTCCTCCACTAATTTTCTACCAAACTTATGAAGCCTTTACAAAACAACCGGACTTATATTGAAATTACCTATTAAATTATCTGTGGATTCTAAATTTTCAGTTCAAGTTCAGGTGCTTTGTGTTAGTCTATTAAAATCAAAACCTTTTAAGGAAAAGTCCACTTGCAATTAAGCATTGTCCATGCTTTTAAAACACAGCTGAGGCAGTCAGTCACTATTTTTGCAGATGAGTAAGTTTGATCCTCAGCTAGTATAAAATTTCATCCTTCTAAACCACTCTAGCGGTCCTCATAAATGCTCTTGATATTGGTATTTATTTACAACATGGGGAAAAAAGTTGTAAATAAATGCAAGTCTTTGCCAGGAACTCCACAGCTGTGCTGCATCTGAAAATATAACACAGTCAACTACATAAATTATGGAAGACAACAACACAGTTTCCTTATCACCTCCTATAAATCGCTGCACTACAAATGCAACAGCGTGCAGCAGCTTCTGCTGATCAAGCTTCTCAGTACTAATCATAGCATGGAGACAAGAGTATATCTCTATAAATCCATTTTCATTACCTCTCATTGTGATCGCTCTTGCCTTGGGTACAACATTTCTGGGAAAATGTCTTCCATGCGTCCGCTTTTGGCATCTCAAATAGTGAGGCAATGTCACAGTGACCTCCTCTCATGTTTCATTTTGGTTCTGATAAAACACACAAGTGTTTCTGCAACATAACGTTGCCAGGATACAGAGCAAAAGTAAAGGTTAACTTTGATGCCTGTGATTGTGTTTAGAAGAGAAAGCACTTGCTCACACGCTGCTGAAACATGGATGGGTTAGATGTACATCTAAATGTTCGGCAGAGTAAAAAGAGCTTGTAAAACTTTTTTTTTGTATTCAGCTGCAGTATTTATCTTTACAAAAGCGTATGTTTGGGCTGAGTTATACAGTCTGCAGTTGGGGGTGAATGTATGACTCAGAGCTAATACGAAGGAACCAAGCTGAGAGACAAGTGATGTCAGTGCCAAAGGCGTAACTAATGGCAGAGAGACTTTGTTGGACAAAAGTTGGTTTCTGAACATGTAAATGGGCTGTTTTCATGCCTGAACAGGGTGTTAAGTTGCTTTTTAATCTCCAAATGCTCTCTTGGAACAACTGTACAGTTTGTGGAGCAGAGCATAAACAGCTGCATTGGATAAAAACTCAATTATTCCGACATTTTGCTGCTATCAAATCCAGATGGAGCCTAAAGACACCGTGTGTGCTTACAAAAGCAGAGCAGTTGAGAATGAGATGTTGTAGCAGCGCAGCATAGAGTGGCTGAGTGAGAGCTGCAGTCCTCTCCTTCGTCTCCGAACCGATTCCTAACAGGATGAGTTTTGAAGCGTCACCCGTGGAGGCTCAGCAGTAATTGAATTGAGTTGCATCTAATCTCATTGCCCAGCTTCTTTGGTTGCCTGACTCTCATTAGGCTTCATTGCTAGACCTCCATCTCGCTTTCTGTCCCCCCCTCAACTCCTCCACTCATATCTTGCAGCCAATCTGTGCAAACTCTGTAATTCAAAGAAATACTCCAATCCCTCTGAATAAGCACCTTAGCATTTGCTGAAACATGACTTTCAGCTTCAGAACCACAACAACACTAGTTACTCATTTTGCATTACTGTGTTATTCCTTGCCTTTCAATCATCTTAACCCTAAATCTAGTAATCTAATGAAACAGCTAAGAAAATACGGTCATACCCATTTTCATATTCTGTCAATTTACAACCACAAACTTCCATGTAAGTTTTTTGTTTAAAAGTGGTGCAGGAGTTTTAAACTTTTTTCACAATTGCAACATCGAGAATGCGTTGTGTTTTATTACAAGGGAAGTCAGGTATTTACTTGATCAAAAGCAAAGCATCCATTTTTAAGTCTTTTGCCAAGACTCACCGGGATTTTAGTATGGAAAGTGAGTAGGCCATTCCAAGTCATTAACAGGCTTTGATTCACAACTTGTATCAGTAAGTTCAGGGTTGTTGTTCTGCTAGGTGAACTCGATTCTATATTTTCTCCCTAAATGGCTCTGCATTCACCCATCAACTCTGACCATTTTTGCTTTCCCTTCTTAAGCAGACCTGCAGACTGATGTTCCCACTACCATCTCTCATCGTGGGGATGGTGTGTTCAGGATTATGTCCAACATTTTGCTAGACAGAGAGCAGCATGTAGGTCAAAATAGTTCATTTTTTGGTTTCCTATGACCAGAGCATTTTCTTCTATGTTTGCTATGTCTACAAATTGGACATCTATTGTTTTTTACCAAAGGGTCCCATTCTTGTCTTGTCCACAGATTCTCCCATCTTAGTTGGAGATCTGACCATTTGCTTATAATTATTGTGGCTTACGTGACAAGGTTTGGTGACATTAGAAAGCAATTGGTTCGACTGGATTTTATTTGTAGGAATCACAGTATAGGGGTTTCTTTATTTCAAACAGACAAAACGTAAAAACAAGAAAAAAAATATCATGCCCAACTGACATGAAATTTTACACGATCTGTTCGAAAAGGAACAGGTAGAAGATACAATATTTCATACTCAACTAACAAACATTGAAATCGTCAATATGAGCTGCACTACTTCAGATTTTTTTTATTTATTTTAAAGACATTTGAAAACTATGTATATATTTTTCACTTCACAAATTTGCACCATTTTGTGTAATTATTCAAAATGCAGCACAAATCCTAATAAAATACAATGACATTTGTGGTTGTAATATGATAAACTGTAAAAAGGTCCAAGGAGTCTAAATACTTTGCAAGGCACTGTAAAAAGAAATGAGCCAATGATACCCTGAGAGTGTTACGCAAAAAACAAATTGGTTCACAATCAGCTGAAACCAGCAGCCCAAACCAAATAGCCTGAACCTACTTATGATGGATAAAAATCTAAGGGGCCACACATGACAGACATGGAGCCAGCACTAAATGTGATAGCTCTCTGCTCTAATGTGCCAATGCTCTGGTAAATGGGGGTCTCTGGCAGCCTGAAATGCCCTGTTGAGCACCGTCCCAGGTCTCACATGGAATCAGAAACAACTGAGCTGAAAGCACAGAGATAACATTTTGTAAAAGTAGCGTTGGCCTGATACATAACCGAAGAGAGATGGGGACTCTGCTTTGCAGAGGTAATGCTATTACAATCTCTCCATAGAAGATATATTACAAAGAAAAAGAAAGAAAAAAACGATCAGGTAGAGATGAACTCCACATGCACCGTGTGCAAACCATTTACCTCTGCTGTGTGTGGCCAAATATATGACTTTCTGCGTCTCCTTCCATTTTGGATTTTGGAAAAGCATTTTCTAAATTTCAAAGAAATCATTTTATTCTCAGCTGTTTTGTGGTGGCAGAGAGAAAATTTCTAAACCTGGACTGGAACCAATAGAGTCATTATTAACAAACTAACATGTTTGTCTGAATAAAATGAGGTTACTTAAAGTACCAGTTAAAAGAACTGGGTGACAACACTGCTGCTTGATTAGGACAACCAAAGTTCAATGTAAAATGAAGCAATTCAATCAAAGCGTCAACATATCCAATTTGAAAGTCGGAAGATTAATAAAAAACATTTGTAAAGTTTAAAAAAAAAAAAAGGATTCCTGGTATAATTTCTACATAAAAGGAAGGCCGCCAACGTAGTCCAAACGTTTGCCGCCAAAGCTTTGACGTGCTACTTACAGCAGGACTGTAACCAGAACAGCTTCTATCCAGGGTGTTGTTCTAATCAACAAGATAGCAGGTGTAAAATCAAACAAAATCAGTGTGCTGTCTGTTTCTTTTACATGCACAGGAGAGATGAGAGGAGCCCTTTTCCCTGGTGAAAATCCACCCACAGACTTTGGGGAGCTCCTCAATATTTCCCTGGCAATTTTTGTTCCACTTCACTTACTACAAACTACGCCACACTTTTGTACAGTATGCATGGATCTTGACAAACAGAGTTGTGTATGCGTTTTTTTTTTGTTGAAGGGACTAATTAGGTTCTGCTCTGAAGTCTTTGCACAGCTGAAGCACAAAGAAGTATGTAAAAGGAGAGGAAGATTTTTTTTTTCTTAGTTTGAAATGATTATGGTTTATTGTTTACTGTTTAGGATTATACATACGTTTGTTCTTTCAGAGAAACAAATTGGCCCAGTGGCATACAGTAACATCAAAGCAATCAGCCTTCTCTATGGCTGCTTCAAGAAAAGGCCAGGGCACTTTGTTATAATGAAAAAAGGAAGCTCCCAGCTGTAATTTCATGGCTGCTGAAGCCAACACTGGGCAGGTGGTAAAATAGCTTTATACCAGGTTCAGTTAAGAGGACACTGGAAAAGCAGAGAGGTTTATTGTCTGCTTATTCTGACAGACAGTGGCTCTCATATTATGGTTTTTTTTGCTCAGTTACAGGTGCTTGACTCAGTTTTTCAAGAGGTTACTGAATTAGATGGTTGGCTCTGCAGCTTTGACACTGTTTATTGGGCTGTCACTTTGGCAAGTGATACCAGTTTATGTGTGCAAAATAAAAAGAGAAGGTGAATGCTGGTGATGCATCGCTTCATCCATATTTCTTTAATATTATTTTTCTAGTGCATTTTATGGCTTCTCTGATGTGCCCTTTCTTGTCAGCGTGTCCAAGCTGATTTATTCTTCAGATGCATGCATAATTTAGTTGTTACGAATTCGCCATGAAGGAGAAGTTCACTAAAGCACAAAAGGCTTGTGTGTGTGTGTGTGTGTGTGTGTGTGTGTGTGTGTGTGTGTGAGTGCGTGCGGGTGTGTGTCGCAGCTGGGTGCAGCTGAGGTGCTATTATTGTTGCTGAGATGGGACCTGAATGTTGAAGAAACAAACTGTGTATGATACAGACACGGCTGCAGTAAGCGGATGAAATTCACACTTATCTGACTGTGGGCAGAAAAGGATAAATCACCTTTTGTGGAGAACAGGGTTGCACTTGTTTGAAATTATTTGTGTGAATTAATGTCAGGGCAGGAGAAAAATAATTGTCATAACAACTCGGAAAGCAGAAAATACGCTGCTGATTTGCCTTTTTGTGAAAGGCATGTTTGAGTTTTAAAATGAAGCGAGGTCAAAACAAAAAGAGCAGTGTCCTTTGATACAATCTAAATGAACTCCACCAATTTTCTTACAGGACATTGAGTACTTTGATACCCTTAAGTAAAACCTAGCATGCCAAATTGCAGGGAGTTCCTTAATTAGTTGATAGAGCTTATCTGTCGCATGTAAAATCAGCATAAATTCTGGACAAGACTGTTAAAGAACAATAGTGAACAAACTGCATCCTGAGGATCATGGAAAACACCGCAGACAGGAATGAGCCAGAAACCGGTTTCAAGGTATACCACGATAAGAAAAAGTCACAAAGTGTGTGTATCCCTGCATAGCTAGTGCTGCAAGTTCAGGCGAGTCCCCTGAAATGCCCCCCACCACTCTGTTCATTCGGCTTGATGGGAAAACTTTGGCAACCTTAAGAAGACAGACGGCAACTTGGAGGAAGAAAGTGGGTCTATGTGCACATCAAACATGATAATACGTTTGGGGAGCAACACCTACCACTATTTGCTAAATTAAAGGAAAGGTTTATTTTGTCTTGAAATGAACAAGCTATCATTAGCATCAGCAATCAGTGAAAGAAATATCAAAGTTTTGCAGTATCATTGCATTATGACTACAATTCTAAAACATGTTATTTTACACAACAATTCGGACAAATATGGGAAATTAAACAGTTTCAATAATAGCCCTCCCACCATAAACTCTGTAGACATAGTCAACTTCAGTTCTCTTTGGAAGCTGTTTTAAATTACAGGTGTGATCCTGAAATGTCATTCCCCTTTAGCGTGCAAGTTCGTACTTGATTGCTTGATATTTGGCACATAACACAATTAAGCTATACTGGCCATCTAAACATCTAATATCATAAATACGTTTCCACTGCTTCCATCTAAGACAAATCAAATTATAGGTGACAACAGTCATCTTTTTATTTACGTAATGTGTCATGTTGTGTTTTAGATTGTGATACGGAGTTTGATGTCATGATAATATATCTACATCATATGCACACAGAAAGGAATCACAAGTTTGAATGTGTGTATACAAAATGTGTGTTCAGCTAAAGTCCAGCTTAGGTAAAGCTACAGAAGCACTCTGTACTTCCGCCTTTCAATTACACTTACTCAAATACACAACCCAACAACTCCAACACATTCATGCAGACAAGTGTGGCTATCTTACCGTTATCATTTCAGACCAGTCCGTGCCTGGTCGTGGATAAACTTGCAAGCTTGGTTAGATAATAAATCAACACCTTGCTTTGAGCATTCCTCAGAGTAATTTTCAATCCATTTAACAAAGTGTAAAGAGTATAGCACAGCTGCAAACTGACCAAGACATGACCATCCACCAAAACTGACAGGCCAGGAAGGGATAGCATTAATCAGACCAGAAGCAAAGAGGCCCATCTTAACTCCAGTGGAGCTGCAGAGATCTAGAGAGAATTTGTTAGAAGTACAACTACAAGTCACACACTCTACCAATGTTTTTTTAATACCAGAAAAACACAGGTAGTTGAATTTTCCATTGTTACAAATAATGTAGGGAGATACAGTGAGGAAAGTGCTATGGTCAGATGGGACCAAAATGAAGCTTTCTGGCTTATATGCAAAAGACTCCGAGTGGTGGAAAAACTAGCACTACACATCACCCTGATCACATCTTTAATTATGCTGACACACACTGGAGTAGGAATGCCAAACCACATTAATCTAATTAAAGATCCGACTTCATTTGAGTTGCCATCCAAGGCATTCGGGAGATAAGCAGGAGGCATTTATTGTAGGACTCTTTTGAGGAACAAAGGCAACTGTCTCTAGATAGCCAATTAGAGAGGATGCTAAAAGAAGGGGAACAAAGTTCACTTCAGATATTTACTCCCCCCTGACCTATATCCGTCCTTCTATTCTCCTCTATGCTGCACTGTAGCCTGACAGAAAGCATACAGTTTTAAAATACTCTTTTGTGCAAAGGATCCCAGAAGGTACGAAAAATCAAAGTAGCTACTTGTGGTCACCTTGTCGTTCAAAAGCTCTTTTTTCATCAAAATATTTTTTGACAAATGTGAGATGGTCTTTTTCAGTCCCTTGAATTTTTTTTTTATTTGCCTTTGTTGAATTGTGAACACTGACCTTAACTGAGGTAAGTGAGGTGTGCTTTTCCTTAAGGTGTTGGTCTGGGTTTTAATGTGACATTCTCAAGAAATTATTAATGCACTATTGGTAAAATTTGGGCAAGAACTTAGCTTAGCTAACTTCATCTCGGAAGAAAGATGTCTCATTGTTTGTTTGGGGTCTTTTCTTTTGGGGGTGGGGGGTTTGTATGGCTTGTAAAACTAAACGCATCTTTCAAAAAGATATGGTTAATCACAGTCAATTTAAAAACTGAAAACTATTTTTTCACACTGGGTCAGGTTTGGTCAAGATAGTGCACCTTAAAAAATGTATTGAATTGCCTATTGTATTTCTTATTTTCTTTTTCTTGCATTTTAAACAAGAGAGTTTGAAACTCTCTTGTAAACTCTCTTTTTGAGAGCACTAACATATAGAGGTCTCACCCTATCAAATTATGAAAAATGTCAATATTTTGTAAAAGGGATGTAACTATTTATGTGGTCGATAGACTTTTTTCTGCTTTCCAGTGTATCCTAACCGTTTCTGCAAAGTAGATAAATTGATCAGCAAAAACGGTTCTACGTCAAACGCTAGATATTCTAGTGTTAAAGGAAATATAATTAGATGCCGTAAAAAAACACATCTTGATGAATGTAGAGGTTATTTGGAGAGTTAGAGCTTGAATAAAATCAAACTGCGGTTACATCTTTTATAATACAATCTCACCTTCTCTAAAACAGACACACAAGTGGCTCTTTCCCTTCTTTTATTTCTTGTTCCTGCAAGTAATTTAAATACATTCTGTGCATGTTTAAACTGAACATCTGACTGCACTGAAAAGAATCATTCTCTACTTTTTCCATTGCCATAATTTATTTGCTGTTTTAAACAGCACTGAGTTGTCATTGCTTACATTGTGCAAAATCCAGATTGACTTGTTTGATTTGGGTTTATGCAAAAACTGTCCTCCAGAAGACAATAAAGGAGCTCCTAAAATCCCTCAGTGCTTCTTATACAATGCAAACACACTCCTCCTGTGCAAAGTTTGAAATATGAACTTTTTTTAACTGTTCGACAACTTTATAAGGCATGCTTGTAGAATATCTTTGTTGGCCTTAACATTTCACACATCAATTTGACAGAAAGTGCTTTTCTACATATACATTGCCACCTGAGGCGATATATTATGAAAACTGATTGTGAAATCCTTATTCTCTACACATCTTGCTGTTTCAGGTGAGTTCACTAAAAAAAAAAAAAAAAAAAGCATCCTCTGAAAACGGTTAAAAATTAAATAAGACTTCACAAGGCATTGCTTTGTCCAGATGCTATAATGAGGTCGTGACATGGTTGAACTGTCACCACTTGAAAGATAAAAGCAAATGATCAAAGCAAAGGGTCATATTAGCTTTCCTCTGTGCAACAGGCAGTCATGTCCAGAATTGTTTTCCTATGAGCTGCATCACACTCAGAGTATTGATTAATGATGGGAATGATGAAAACAGAGGATACATAGCTCAGCATTATTCTTAATTTGTCTCCAGTGCCTTCGTGTGCCAAGTGATATTTTGAGACAAGCCTAAATCATTTTTATTACAACAGTAAGTGAGAAGGTGGTATCTCCAGGCCATTGCCACAAATATAAATAGAAAAGCCCTCCAGCCCTGTTACTTCTACAGTTAAAAAAAACACATTCTCTCCAAAATATGCTGATAAACATTATTGGCTGGTTTTATTCTGTGGCTTCATTAGTTTGAAATACTACTAACTGTACTGCTTACTACTTTTGCAGAAATATAAGGGTTTTTTTCTATGCTGCAAAATATGTTTCTTTTTATATTTTCTAACAACAAAGGAATAATTAGATCATTATAATCCAAATTCAGGGACAGTGTCCGATGACTCAGCCTGTGACACTGGATCTTCATTTTTACTGCTTCATTGTTACCAAAGATTCAGGATTACGGTGACTTGCAAAGGCAACTAATGCTTTGTTACATTACAACAGTAAATGTCAGAGTGGTTTCAGTGGGACATCTGTAAATTATATCTGAGTCGATACATTGTGCATTCACCTTTTGCTGTATTAAGGGGACAAGTGTTTTGGGGTATGTTCATATTTAGTTCTAGGACATATGTTAGATATGAATCTACGGACTGGGAGGCGATAAACAAATAGCATATTGAATGTAACATCCTCCCTGACTCTGAGTATAAGCCACTCCACTGCAGCTTTAGGTATATGTTGATATTTCATATCTTATTGGAAGGTGAACCTCTGACCCAAATTCAAACCTTTTGCAGCTTTTAAAAGGTTTTCTCTCAGGATCGTCCTGTATTTAACTCCCCATGTATTAGCTTTTCACAAAAAAAACTTAGGCTGTTGCATAGACTATTTCAAGCTCTGCCTTGGCTTTTTAGAAGGAAAAAAAATCCCCCTTACTGAAGATATAATACATCTTAAAATTGTAAGCAACGTTTACAAAGATGTTTTAGCAGTTTGTCGTAGAAATATATCATTAGTGTATTTGCTCTTACATCAACAGATGCCACATAAACACTTTTGTGAAGCCTGCTATATTTCTAAGTTATTACAATTTCAAAGTCAATATCTGAGCTAGTGAGCCAGTGAATGTAGTTTGAGTAATGAAAGGAGGAGAACTGCTAAAAGCTCAGATGAAATGTGCCTGTAACATTGGGGCAGCCGTTGCTCTAGTTTTACTGTAACCATGTTAACAATTCCCAGCTAGGTTTAGTGAATGCTCAGAGTGACACAAATATTTTCCAACCAGGGATCCATCTGTTTGAATGTTTCCAGCCATTTGCCCCTCATTTTGAATTTTCTTCCATCAGGAAAATGCCTTTGAAAGGTCTTTTTTTAGAAATGGAGGAACATTTTCACGACATAATATAAGAAGAAAAATTATTTTGCATGGCAGCTAAGAATTATGTTTTAAAGTAAATTGAAAATCTGTATAGATGTTTTTGCACAAATCATGCACTTGAATGATGCTCTTCTTTTAAGAGTTGCACATCTTCAAGAAGTCAGCATCACATCATAATACTTATTTTGACTTCTCTAAACGTACATCTCAATTATCACAGTCAAATCATCACACTTTCATCTTGATTTATTCCAAAACTGTTCACCTGAACACATTTGGTTTGTCCAGGCAGACAGTCGGAAATTTCACTTGAACTTTTAGGTGCTGATTTTTGGCTCAGCGCACTCTCACTGCGTGGCACTAACCCCACAAATCTCAGGTGGGAAAATTGGAATTTTATTTGATATTTTGAAAAAAAGAGCCCCAAATCAATATGGAGTTGTGCCTATGATGACTACACACAGACATCCACCTGGCTCTTTCTCATTTGTGAATCTATCCTGGTACTGCAACTTGTTTGCCCAGTAAAGTCAAAGCTCTTTAAGTTAAGTTTAATTGTACCAATAAGCAGCTGTTGGATTAGGATTATGAGTTTGTGCATGGGGCTGAATGTTAAATACATATTTAAGAAGTTAACAAAAGACCCTGTTTTATGGTAAATAGTAGCTTAACAGACAGTTAATGAGTTGGATGCAGCTGAGGCAAAAACAAATGTTGTCAAAAGGTTCAGTGCAAGAAGTGCTTTAAAAACCTCAGCACCGTTTCCTTCAAAAATTACTATGAGCTGTGCAACGCTGATATTCACATTAAGTGATCTGGAAAATTCAAATTTGTTTTTGGACGTCAAACAAACAGCACATTCTCTGACCCCTTGTGATTTGTACAGCAATTCATCTTTTTCCAAGCACTTTGCTACCGTCGAGGAAGGAAAGGTTGTGACTGCTGTGCAACAACAATCAGAGTGAACACAAAGACATACACTTGAGGGGGGGGAGGGAGAAGACATAAGTGAAAGCTAAAAGCACATAAAGAAGAAGAATGGGGGGAGGAAAGAATGAGGGAGAGTGACTCATAAATCAAGAAAAGGTGAGATTGCTGAATCAGGGTTGATTGTGCCTGGGAGAGACAATAAAGCCTGTAATCATCCGTCTCTGCTGCACAGACCTGGCAATTATCTGCCCATACCTGACCGCAAAAACAGAAAGGGCAGGATCCATCTACCTTCACCCGATCATCCCATATCGCTCCAGTTTTTAAGGGGAAATATGATGATGCACACTGTACGAGCATGGCAATAGTGTTCCCTTCACAGGGATATCTGTAGAGAGACTATGTGTGTGTGAAGAGTTTGCTTCTGCTTATTCGTTCAGATATTAATCAAAGTAGAGGGTGGTGATAGTTGCTCTGGATCTTTCATCTCCCTCTATCCACATGCATATTAACATGCACACATAAGGAAGGTTGTCAATTTATTACCACAGATAAGAGGAGAGTAGTCACTTATTATGACGGTGTAACACCGCCTGCGCAAGCTCCATTTGCTTCAGCTGCTGCTCTTCCATCGCGACATCTGCTTTCAAACGGCTGCCGCACATTGGCATTTAGGATACAAATTTCCCATCATTTTTCTCCAATACTTACGAGCCTGAAGCGTATGGACATCGCTCTCTGACTGAAAGCACGGAACAGAGGGCTAAAAGCATTTTTTTGCCTGTCCAATAACAGAGCTAAATGAATAGTGTGGCTGTAATTAATCTTTTCTATTGACTGAATAAAAACCTCTTGGTACTACTCAGCTGTTTTCCCCTCTCTGTATTTTTCTCTCTAATAGGAGCGTTTGGAAAATAATTGCAAAGTTGCTGCCAGTGTTGTGGATGATCAAATCTTTTATCAAACACAAATTAGAAAGCAAAAGGGAAAATATATTTCAACAGGTGATTAGTGTTGCACATCCCGAGCACAGGGTCATTTGCAATTCTCATTTATTTATTTATTTATTTAACTCAATGCTTGTGTTCAGCACATCATAAATGCAGCCTCTCATGAAAAGGGACTGTGTTATATTTAGCTTTTATTGTTGTTTTCACCACTGTCCCCTCTGAAGATCTTGTATACGGTAATTATTTTTTCTAAACACGTCTCCCTGATTCATTTTTTCAAGAAACATTTTGAAAGAATAAGCAAAAGCCGTGTTTCCATCATACAAACAAAACACCAAAACAAAACTGCCTGGCAATAAACTAAAGTCGTGCAGTCTCACATTTTCCGCAGGGCAAAGTTCTAACATAAAACATTTGTTATGCTGTTAAATTATTGTCAGGTGTAGTTTGATTCAAGATAGCATCTAAAATGTGATGACTGTATGTTTTACCTGGAGAAAATGTCACCTAAACAGGTAAGAAAGAAACTTTTAAGCATGAATATGGTCGGGTCAGAATCAAACAGTCAACAAACGATCACGTACAGGATGTTGGTTTTTGCTCACACCCTTAAAGGGCCACAAGACACACCGAGCTGAGTTCCCACTGCAGTTTACATCATGGTGTTTTGTGTGATTTACGACTAAATAGTAAACACAGCGCTCATAGCAGAGAGGAACAACTATTAGAAGTTCACACATTCAGGAGAAGAGGAAATAGTCGCTGACAAGCTGCAGTGTCTCATTTAATTTTCAATGTTGTGGAAAAAAATAAGAACAGAAGGCATCAGTGGGACGTTCTCCTGCTGCACAGGACCAGAATCGAGCGGGCAGAGTTTGGTGTTTTGGACCGACAGTACATTCTTCCTCACCGCCTCAGAAAATTGCCGTCCTGCTCTCAGGCTGAAAAAGCTTCTGGCAGATGAGCAGTCAAGGCTGTTTTGCGCATAAACGAACACGGCCACAAAATTCACATCATTCACATAATAGTTGTGCATTCAGAAAACCAAAGGTTTGTTAGAACGGTTGTGGCAAGACGGGACAGACGATATGAGGCTGAGAACAAAATGATGCGATTTTCATCATGCAACTGCGACCTTGAGAACCAATTTTTGCACGTCGGCCCGACCATATGGAGCCCTTTATGAACTCCATGTACTGATGTCTAAACAGTAAACCAATAAAAACTGAAAAAACACAATGTGGGAAAGTCAATGAAATAGCAAAGAAGGTGGTGGTCTATGCATATGGGAAGAATGTGGTGATTTAAATGATATTAAAAAAAAATTTCACTCTTTTTTTTAGAAAGGGTAAAGTTTCCAGGAGGTCTTCCTTTATTTGGTTGGCCAAGACATGACAAACTTCTAGGTTTTATCTTTGGACGGTTTTATTGGAAGCATTGATGCTTTGAACAGGTTTGAAAAGGATCACAGGGCAAAGTAAAAATCTCAACAAAGCTTTGAAAACAGAATTGTTAAGAGATTGCTGGTCTCAGGACATTTGCAACATGTCTTCAGTTTCTTACTCTACCCTGTTTCTTTAAAAAAATAACTGTTCAATACAGACCACAAGTCTCCCAAATATGTAAAACATAAGTGTTGTACACTGATCAATATGGATTCTGTGTTTTAACCAGATTTAAATGTTTTGCTTTATATAATTTAACCCTTAAAACCATTTAGGTTTAAAATACAGAAAAGTAGAATAGATGGGTTGGTTTTTTTTATCTTGCCCTTTCCCTAAGATTTTTGTTTTTTTTTTTTAGTTTATCAAATCAAGTCAACATCTGACTGAAAAAAACTAGAATTTGTGCACATCTCATCTCTTTGAGTGTGTAGATAATGTCAGCATGAAAAATCTGATCAGAATAATAGATGAAAATCATTTGAAAGACTTTACTTACAACGTATTGAATTGTCTGCCAGTTTTCCCCTTCCTTCAGAGCGAGTCTAAAAGGAAAACATGCACCCTTGAAAGCAGTCCCCCCCCCCGTCACTCCTGTCTTGCTTTGGCCAGCAGTCGGTGTCCACGATGCCAGGGGAGCTGCACTACCTGATAAGCAAAGGTAGAGGCTCTCTGACACATCTGTCTGCTTGATGAGCCAAGTGTCAAAGCCCCCCAAAGTGCTGGATGAAGTGCATCAATAAACGACTTTAATCCCCTCCTGGGGCCAATGTCCTCCCACTAATAAGGGATCGTTTTACACCGCTGGCTGTAAGCAGAGAGGTAAAAGTGGCTTGGCATGCGCCTCAGCACGCGGATGTGCTCTACGCTGGGAATTGTCTGTACACAGGTAACAGGCTGTAAATCACTGGCGCCTGCTGTTGCTTTAATTGCCGGACTGAATTGGTGTTTGCTTCCTGTTTGTTTCTTTCTTGTTTTACCTCCCTCTGTTGCCCCCTTTTGCCATTTTGGGTTTTTTTTAAAAGACCCTGTCCATTTGTCATCACTAGCTCTCCATCTTTAAAAATACTTCCTGCAGTGTTGAATTTCAGGCCATTTTCCTCTGATATGACTCCAGCTCTATAAAAGAAAGTTTCAGAGACTACAGAAAGTAAAATAAAAATAAAATAGAAAACAGAAGCACAGGGGCTGAGCAGTATTGGTTGTTCTGAAGGACATGTGGGTTGCTTGCATCCGCAGGGGAGATCCAATGAGTGTCCTAGTCAGAGTGACCCTAATTAACCACGTATTATCTACAGGCTGTACAGAGGATTAAGGCCCTTAGCTGTGGACCGTACAGGCCTGGAGACCCAGGAAAAGAGGACTCTGCATGAAAATCCACTTCATACTCTGCCTCAAACCTGAATTTAGATAAAGGTGGGAAAGGGAGACTGGACGTCAAAAGACCGAAGTAAGGAGGCAGAATGGGGAAGAGAAATGTGGCTGGGATTAAACGGTTGTATAAAATTGAAACATTTGCCTCTGTGTTTTTAATTCTTGCCTTTTATTAAACCTAAATGTTGTGTTATGAGGCAAGGATAACTCAAGGAAATACAAAAAAGCAATTATTAAAATGATAGTTCTATATATATATATATATATATATATATATATATATATATATACAAAAATGCAATCGTCCTAACTAGCCTAACACCATGTGAAAAGGAAATCACCTTCTTGTTAAATTGTTTACTGTGACAAAAAAAATGTATTTTCATTTTTATTCCTTTTGGAAAACTAAGTTCAATTTCACTAAAGCTGCCAGATCTGTAGAATCAACAAAATATTCAAAAATAACACCTATGACAACATAAATCAGGCTTAGCGGTCTTAAAATATTATCTCCTTGTGTTTAAATTTAATTTAAATGACAATTTCTTCATTGTGTTAAAACATGTGACAAAAAAGGCTAAAAGAATAATTCTGTGGAGGATAAATACCTTTTCACAGCACTGGATCTGCTGGTCAGGGCTTTTCTCTATAATTACTAAATATAGCAACCCCAATTCACAATGCACGTTCCCAGGAAAACACAGTCTCTGGCACGCCTACAAAGAGGAACAGATATTTTGACTTTGTCTGTCATCTCCTGGAAATCTCCCTCTCCCCCCGGCAAGGTGATGTTTGAACAAATTGAAGCTACGGTAGGAGGAGAGGATCGTTTTTCTACTGAGAGATAATGAGCTCATTTCCCCGCCTGACATTAGAAATCCAAGAAATTAACACTTTCCTGTGTTGACAGGTTGTCATGTACACAACATCCACAATGCAAGGCAATCTGGGGACTTACACAGAGACCCCCATTGAAGCAACACAATGAACGGCTCCCGCAGGCCGCCGGAGAGTCTGACTTCGGTTGGAAACACTTTAGTAGCAGCTGTGACATCCTCATTTCGGTTGAAAGACGAGCCAATATCAACGACACGATTAAAGAGGAGATTAGCTGGCATCAACCAGTCAACTGTTGGACGGATTCAAATGCTATAGCTCATAAAAGTGCTATTGCTTTTAGAGGGGTAGAGTATTACAAGGGTGATGCTTTGCAAGTGAATGCATTTCATATTTTCATAACGCCAAAATATTCTATTAGAGAGTTATAACAGTGCAACTCTTCATAAGGCTCCCCTGTGGTATTACAAAGCAAATTTAAACTTCCATTATCCTGCTACACACTAGCTTTATGGAGTCACTACAACACAGTTCTCCGCTGTAATTCAGTTCATAGGAGCCCGGCTCAAAACTCATCCAACTTACCTCGATCGGTGTCATAGAGGTAAACAAACTTCTGCCACTTGTAGTAGGAGAGCAGGCTGAGCACAGCGCCCCTCAGGGTCGGCCGCATCTGGATGACAAACTGCACCTCGTTATCGGTGGGGTAACTGGGCGTGACAAAGGAGGTGTGCAGAGCGCCGCAGAAGGAGGTCAAGGTGTTCATGGACTTCTTGTCGTAGAATCCGAAGATGGCGTACACCCCGCGGGAGAACTGCGAGCAAACTGCAGGGACAGCAAAGAGCAAGAGGACACGAGTCAGCATGTTTTCACTTTTGTGAGCTTAAGCGTCGTCACTTCGGGCTGGAATCGTTCTTTAATGTGGCAAACACACAGCAGACTGAAAAAAAAGGGATCGTCTGCATGTAAATGCTCTTTGTGCGCTTGATAACTCAGACAACTAATGAAAAGATTGGCAGTAAATAAACACACAAATGTAGATGCTCCCAACATCAAGCGGTGATATTTTTCTTGTTTTATATTTAATGGCTTTCAGGATGCATGTGACAATCTAGTGTCTTGAAAAATAATTTATGCCTCTGGATTTATTTTTTGATAATTTCTCACATCCCAACCACAAATTTCAACATGTTATATTGGAAATTTATGTGACAGACCAATAAAAAGTAGTACATAATTACAAAGCAGAAGGAAACTTATATTCAACATTTTTGATAAAAAAAAGTGTTGCACATTTGTAATCCCCTTTACTTTGTGACCACAAATAAAATTCACCATTTAGTGAATAGAGACCACCTGCAGTTCATTCTCAGAAGAACTGTTTTGTAAAAGCCTCAGAGAATGACATTTAAAACAGGCTTATTTGAGAAAGCACCGCTTCATTCACTTTCTAAAAGTGGAAACATTATGGCTTAATAGCTAACAAGTTTTACTCTTTTGGTCTTAATTCAACATAGTATATGTGGCACACAAAAAAATCGAATGCTGCACATAGTGACAAACACTCCCTCCCTAATCTGAAAACGGATATGGGTTTGTCATGAGAAAAGAGAAAATGAATAAAACTAAAAACAGGGAATTATCATATGAAATCCCTTTACTATAAAATGGAACTATTGAAAAATGTGACACACAGAGAATTGAGAATACTTTTTTTTGCAGAGCACTATAATCCCTAGAGTGTCGACAAACCTTTTTCTAATTAAACAAGAATCAGTGCTACAGATGATGTCTGTATGATGAGTAATATCTGATTTTATTTTCATCTTTACTTTATGAGATTTTCTAAAGAAAGCATTCATTACACCGCAAGGACTTGAAGAATCTTGGCTGAAAAGACTAAAATCTCACGACGACCGTTTGATGAATAAAACATTTCATAAATCAGCCTGGAAATGACTGTACCAAACTGTCACTCTAAGAGAATGCAATATAGTTTTGAAGATTCACATTTGTAAGTGAATTCTGTCAGCATAAAAAGATATAAAACTTTAGGTAATTTCATAAAAAAATGAAAATATTCTTAAAAAGTTTAAATATGCAATTTCAAGCACTGTTGCATAGAAAACTAAGGTCAAAAGATAAAAGTCACTTTAGGATATGGTAAATCTTAGTCATCTAGTGACGTCCAAATCAGTGCACTGCATCCAAAGAGACAGCCCGCTTTCCCACAGGATCTGTTGATAAAGGCTGCAGCTTGTATGTTGGGAAAGTGGCAGGCAGCGGATAGAAACGTCACAACATTCAGTGAAAGCTTCCAGCTCCAGCTCCAAGCTCCCAGCAGTTATCTCTCTGCTCCCTCATCCAAAGTGAACAAGTCACTGCGGTATTCACAGCAGCTGTGAGCGCTGCTGCTTCCTGTCCCCGCTTCAGTCGGCTCCCTCCAAAAGAGCTGCGAACGTCAACCCTTTTCACCTCCAGTAAAAAAAAGAAAAAGAAAAAAAAAACGCAAGGAGTGAACTTTCACTTTCAGCAGTCTCGTAAATAATAGCTTTCAGTTGTGGCAGGTTGTGGCAAGTGTTTAATGTAACAAATGTCATCAAATCCAAAATAGCTTCTTTCTTTTTTTACACAGGCCAAATGAGTTTGAAAAAAAAAATCCTAGAAAGAAAACGATGCTTAATTGGGTATTTACTTTCAGAGTGAGCATAACAAATATTTTATTAGTTTTGACGTTATCTGGAAAAAAAATCTCAGACAATCCCGAAACTGTGCAGCTCAGTAAAATGATACATTTTCTTCGTCAGAAAGAGCTTCTGGCATTTCTTCAGAACCACAAAAAAAAAATGGTTTGCGTATTCATCTTGCACTCTAGTGAGACAACATAAATTGCTAGGCTTGAACGGCTTCCATTAAGTCAGAAGCCATTAAGGTGTAAACTAATATTAAAAGCTACAGGTGTGTTTTGGTTGCCTGCTCGATCATAAACATATTCTGATTGACTCTCCAGTTTTCCCGCTGGGTAATCAAGCATTCTCATCACTCTTAAACACTTTGAATATTACAGTTCAGCAGTTCAGTTGACAAGGGGGCTGGGGGGAGGACGGCTTCATCCAATCCCGTTTGATGGCTGTTTCAAATATTTGTTTCTGATTCCCTGATGGATATTCAGTTAGGCTACACAGTGAGATATCGCTTCGACTCCTGCCTTAAATAGGGGGGTGTTGGTAACAAACAGTCACAGAGGTGACAGTTCTTATTTTATGCCCTCTAATCAGGCTGACGACACTTCTTTATTCTCTCCCCGTGGGGGTTTTCAGCCTTTGTGATTGAATGTGCAACCCCCCTCTGATGCTCAAAGAACAACATGATGGTGTTCAGATATTTGGCTCTTAAGCAGAGTTGCTGTGCGAACAAGAGATCTCGCCACTGGTGTGATTTGCCTCATCTGCTTTAATTCTGCTCCCTTCCCGTCTTTGCTCAGACAAGGACCTCTTCCAAAGTATTCCTCATCTCTGTCTTTCTCTCTCTTTCTCACACATGCACAGAACAAAGCTTCTTGATAAGTGAATCAACAACCGGGCTACGGCATTGTGGGTAAGGGCTGCAGGGTGAGAGGGACAATCTCCCAAAATGAACAGGAAGCCAGTGAGAGTTGCAGCCCCAGTCGAAACCCGGCTTCCTCTGCACTTCCTCTTAATTTGGGCGAGCACTGACAGAAGACCTATCCTACGGGTCTAGATCCAGCAGCTCCTTTATCTTGGCTGAAGCTGTCCTGTGCTTTTAGGGTTAACCTTTGAGCAAGCCCAGACGTCGTTGCCAAATAAATACCCCTGTTGAAACCCTTTGAAACCCCTCTCTGAGACAAACTTATTCTAGTGGAAATGTTTTGGGGGCTCCTGTGATTCCAAGAACAATGCCATCTTGAATAATCTGAGCTCAATAAAGATTGTCTCGCGGAGGTGACATTTGCACAGACGCATTCTGCTTTTGTTTTGCGGGCTTAACTCTGGTCGTTTTCTTTCCAAAAGACATGCCTGCACCCTCTCCTCCTTTTACGCAACCCATACCTAACTATTCCTGAAGGTAGTAAACAATCTTGTCGTCAGAATCTGCCGCTGCACCTCCGACTTTGGAGTCAGCCTTAATGAACATCAATTGTGCCTGCTTATACAGCACCAGGGGGCTTGTTGTTGTAGCAATGTGTATACGTTGCGCTATAGAGCCTACTAGAGTTATTCTACCACTACATACAATTAACGGGAGCAGCGATATTGATTTTTAGTAGAGCACGTTAAGCTTGGTGCAGAAGGCTCTTGTTTTTTCTCTCTCCATCACTACTGGACAAGTTCCAGTTAAAAGCAAACATATAAACGGCCGTCTTCAGGGCTTTGCTGCTTTTGCTAACTAACAAACAAGCAGGTGCATGGATGGAAATGAAAATAAAAATGCATCCTTCATCCAGCTGAGTCGGCGTGATGTGGGCATTGGCTTTCTGCCAAGAGAAGCATGGCTTGGCAGAGAGCCATGACGCAAGAAAAGTTATCCATCTATCATTGGCCCCAGAGCTAGTTTTCAATTGCTTAATTATATGTCCAGTCAATGGGAATGGGCGCTCCCTATTTAATGCACATTGTAAGCACTGCAAAAAAGTAATAACGATATTGTTTTGCAATGCAGGTGCTTGATAATGTTGAAGCTAGTGCCTGATTAGAAGCTAATAATTTGCCCCAATGATAATAACAGACTGATGCTTCGAGTGCATTTCACCACATCTTGCTCAAAATATTAAACATTTTACCATTTAAGTCATTAACTAAATAGGTTTACACTGAAAATAACTTGAACATGATTTGAGATTTGTGAAGTCTATTTGTAATATCACTTTCCGTAACAATTGCAAAATATTTCAAATGTACCATCATCATAGTATGCAATGCCTGTAAAGATTGCAACATGTGTTAGCAGCTGATCATTAAAGATCTGCCTTTGTCATGTTTTAAAATGCATAAAGTAAAACTATAATTCTCTACTTCTCTCATGTTTGGTTATTGTTGTTGCCTTTGATGTTTCTACACTGCAAGCCTTTGGGTGCAGCTCATGTTGACGCCCCAGAGTGAAAACCACATGTCTGCAGAAAACCATCAATCTTTTCTCATTTGTAGTGATGTTAATCCATTCTCGTCTTCAAAGTATCCAACTCATGGAAACAATCAGCAATACTAAGTTTTTGTTAGTCTGATTTACAGCTTTCTTCTGTGACTGATTTGCTAACAGGACTTATTTGCAGCTTTTAGGAGCTGCAAGCTGGTTTCTGGTGATGTCCAGAAATTAGACCACACAAGAAGCTGAAAGGTGTTGGATTTTTAATCAGGTAATCAGGTTGATTACTCGGGTTACCTATAAAAAGAGAATTATTCCAGATTTGTCTATGATAGCCACCAGTAATTTTTTTTTTATCTCACACAAGAAACTGACAGTAAATTGTTTATGCTTTATGTGGGTGTTAACCTGATGGTCTTGTATCTTTAGCACTGTAATTCCTCCAGGCCTGAATTATTACCCAACAGGCTGAGTTAATGTAAAGTTAATTCACCTCAGTCCTGACAGAAGGTGTGCAGGTCATGATCTACGCTTAGTAACGCGTAGTAAAACGAGTAAAACGACTACGCTTTATGGGATTATGGACTTTCGTAGTGGAGGTTATATCCTTTCTATTCTAGTTAGATGCGACAAAAAGAGGAAGGTTGCTGTTCATTTAGGAAAACTGAATTTAGAGTTGTTACAGTGACTTTCTATGGCTCTCCCCTCTCTCAATCCTATTGGTTAGTTATGGACCGGATGTGTACCGAACGCTCTGCGGCGCAACCTAAAAACCGAGACAAAAATGAATAGAGGGCTCGCTCAACTCGGTTTTCTGCGAACATTACGGTTTCTCATGCAGCCTCAGTGGAGAAGAGAGACGGGGGCAAAACGTTATGCATCTTTAAAAAGCAGTACCTCACTCACTCTGCATTTAGCTCAATTACTCACCTGAAACAACATCACTGCTAGGCTACCAGAAACAGGTTAGCGGACGTGACGTCAAACGGCTACCTGCAGCGTCTGAGGAATCCACCAACTGTGCATGACACATTCAGGTACAGCTAGAAAATTAGGGTTTCTAAATGTCAAACAACCCCAAAGTGGTTCAAATATCTTTTATTGTGAAACATGTTGTATTCTAGCATTTCTAAACCATTTTCTGCTTATATTATTGCATAATTGAACTATCCACGCACGGGCAATGTCTGGTTAGTATTTTTTCCAAGTAAAAATATAATAAAAATAAAAGCTGGTCATGCATTTCTCTATAACCACAGTCACAGAATATTTTAATAGTCTTGTTGTGGAGAAATTGCCACACTTTTCACATTGTTTTATTTACAAGATATTTTAAAATCTATGTATCCTTTTTCTTCTATTTTTCAATTTTTGTAGTAACACAATTACAGTGTATTTATGTTGGTTTAGTACAGAAATATTCCAAAGCAATGCAGTAATTTTTGTAGTTACTTGAAAAAAAATGTGAAAAGTATAATGGTTATGAATACTCTTGCAAGGCAATTGTTTAGAAAATCAGAGATCTAAAGTGCATTAGATATTAGTGTTGTCCTTGAGATTCTTGAAAATGTAATGTTAATTTAATCTTAAAGTCATTTTTTGATAATCACTAAACGGTTTTGTGCTTCGACAGATTGTAAAAAGCAAAGCTAGCCATTTTTGTAGAAGCGACTAGCTACGGCATTTTAATTAAAACTCATACAAAACACTATTCATTGTGGTGCCAGAAGTAGCACACAGATAATCTCAATGAATGTATGAGCAGGTAATTTTACTGTATAATTTTGTAGCATTACTTTCACCAGCAAGAGCGATACTGATCTCGATTAAATACTGAAAAATGTGATCTAATCAGCAATTAATCTTCTTTAAGCTGGTGGGCTTAATTTTAAAAAACCGGTGCACGGAAATAAAGATGACCAATTTGCTTTTACTTGGTGCTAGTGGGAAAAGATAAAGTGCTGGCTATTAAAACCGTGAATACTTATAAGAAAGAAAAAGAGAACAAGGGCTGCTTTTTTATTAGATGAAAATGTTGTACCTTTTTGTTGTTACATTCAGTTGCCGCATCACTTATTTCCTATTAATGTTAATGTATAGAATATAATAGAAAGTAAGACTGAACTAGAACAGAAACTTCTTTCATTAATACGAAAACAAAACCCCTGAGTAAAAAAATATGCATTATCATATTTTAAGTAAATGAAGACATGGATCAGAATTATTATGCTCCAAAATGTACACCGTTTATCACTTTGTAACAGAGTTGTCCTTCTCTGCTCCACTGACCCTCCTCTCTTCCATCACTTCAGCATCTCTCTCTTGTCTCGTCTCCTTTACCCTCGCCTCCCAATTTGACCTCTTATTTTTTTCCTCTCCTGTCTTTTGGCCATCTGGTCATCCCCCAAAGCACACATCCTCTTCAGGCCAGGCAGTCTTTCTCTCCACCTGAGTGCCTCTCACTTTTATCCCTCTCTCAGATTGTTTCCCCCATAATATCGCTCGGCTCCCATCAGTGGAGCGCAGATTCACGCCGGATTTCGGCAGAAACAAAAAAAATAAATAAATAATTGAGTGGCGCAGTGTGGTGGAGCAGAAGGCTCTGTGCAGAAATGCCCTGGCCACAAGTTTCATCTCTTAGCAATTAAATAGGAATGAAATAAATGTTATGCTCCGGCTGGAAATAAAGGCAGCCGAGCTGCTCGCCAACTCTGAAGAAGTTACGTATCAGCTAATGTGATTCCGGGAGCATCACCTGGAATTTCAATAAGGCTAATTTTATTTAGGTCGGACAATCATGTGCATGCAGACAAAGTCATTACAGAGGCTTGTTTTTGACTGAGTGGTAAACAACAAACCACATATCCCTCTCATCTGCTCCTTCTCTTTTCTGTCCTCCTTAATCCTATTTCCCCCCCACCCCACCCCTTCTTTCTCTGCAGCTAAGTGTGGCTCTCCTCCCCCCTCCTCCTGCAGCAGGAAACCATGCATCCCATCTCCAGTTCACTGGTCAAACACACAGTGTGCCGCCCTCATTCCCTTCTATAATCAGGACACTCTGTAGCGTACGGGGATGTTACATTTCCAATGCATCACTTAAGATGGCTGACCTGCTGTGCCAGTTCAGAGGGAAATGTGACGTCTTCCTGGCACTCTGGGCTTATTCATGGAACAGATTACGAATTAAATAATGGCAATCATTTCAAAAATGTATAACTTTCCACAGACTCCTGGTAATTGGGCCTCAATGCTCTCTCTGGCACAAAAGAGGCTTTGTTACTGGAGCCAGGAATGGTTAATGTCAACGATGATTGTATGGCATTAGCTGTGTTTCTCGCCACAAAATCCAGGTTCTCACTTTCCCACTTTGGCTCCCTTTCTCACGTTTCCTCCATTTTCTGCCAACGTCTCAGTCTCTTTCTCCCTCTGGTCCTCCTCACTGTCGGTTTCTCCCACTCTCCCCGCTGCTCCCATCTAACTCGCCTACATCAGGGCCCGCCATTGCTGCTCAGAACTGAAGGAGGACCGCTGTCACAAGGAGATCTCTTGTAAGTGCCCAAGGGGATTGCATCAGCTCTTGTCATACAGAGACATGAAGTGCTTCAAACTGTTAACTCAAATGGCAGACCCAGATTCAAGAAGTACTCAACGGCTGCGATGCCGTGAGATGATAAAGGCAAGCTGTTCCTAGTCCTGCTGAATCAACTTTGAATTATCTGATCTGCAAAAAAATCACACCAGTGCAAAGGCCAGGACAAAATGTGGGAATGTTAAGAATAAAGAATAGCTCAGCTTTTATTATCTTGTACCTTTCAGGGACAGAACAATTTGTGATTATGATGACACTTTAGAATTGATTAAGGTCAAATGCATTATGCCTTTGAATAAATGTCATCCAATATTATAATTAAAAATGTCTAGCAAGGCTGATTTCTATCTCTGATTGTATAATCCATCTCTTTTACTTGCAAAGTCAAATATGTCCAGAAAACCGTATTACAGTATGTATGAACACTGCAGAGCCTATTACACCATAACTTTACACATGGTGGTGGCAGAAACATGCTGTGGGGCAGTTATGTAAGAAAATATATAATTTTAACAATCTTAAGTCAGATGGAAGACCTGTGACGTTGTGGCCCTGTTAGTCTTTCAAAATCCCTAATCCCTAATCCCAAAGTCCTTTTAATTGCATAGTGACTTCATGTATTATTCTCGGCAGTGTTTGTATATTATATTTGTTTATTTCTATATTTTTACTTTTTTTTCTAGTTACACTAACTACTCTAAGTAGAGCCAAATTTACAACATGCATATAAACACACGATGCACAGTCTGATTGGCATCTTTTGGTTAGGATCAGGTAGGAGGCTGGACTCAAATATTTTATCCAAAATCCAAAAGTGTTCTGCTTAGGTCACTTTCTGATCATTTTTTTGTGTGTCTTGCCTAAATTTTGACAATTAATAGTTAGAAATCACTGTTCTTTGGACTTTTGGCAATAAACATAAAATCAAATCCAGCAGATGTTTTGCAGGTGATCACATCTAAAATTCACTTTGCTTTTCACAGAAGCTCCGACTCTGTACAAGAAACTCTGGATTTGACATCTGCCCCATGTTCAAGCTGCCAGGTTGTGAATTCCCAGAGCTCGGTGCCTCATCTGCTGTTTGGGTTGGAAAACAAGCACAAGCAAGTCACTGGTGTATTCACATCTGTGTCTGCATTTTTTTTTCTTTGCATATGTGCGAGTGCTTACCTGGTGACTGTATGTTGTACAATAGAGTCTGGCCTGGTAATGCTTTCAAGCTGCAGGTTCTTTGCCCAGAAAACATGAAGGAATAGTTACTGCAGTTTCTTTGCCCAGAAAACATGAAGGAATAGTTACTGTTAAAGTTGAAACAAACTTACAACGTACTTTGGGCAACTTCTACATGATTTTGTGTCGCTTTTAGCTAAATTAACTTGCCATCAAGATAAATAAATAAAATAACATAAATTTGTAGAAATCTGAAAGCCAGAAAAGCTTTGAAATTGGCTTCTACTATCTACAATTTTGTTCCTATCTAAAGAAAGATTTCTTTTAAATATTTTTTCACCCGTTTGGCTGAATGTAGAACAGAAAATAGTTTTATCCATTACATGAGAATCAAAATAAGCCAGAGGAGAGACAGAATTAATTATATTGTAATCTCATGTTTTCAGGAATTTAAATCGGCAAAAGTACAGATTTTCACCATTATCGTCATCATTAATTGTTTATGATAGCGTATAATGTAATATTATAAGCAACTCTTGGCAGTGAGTAACAATAAAATGTAGAATAAAAATAAACAAAAACATTCTGTTGGTCCTTCTGCCCAAAGTTTGATTGTTTTCTTTCTTTTCAAATGAGCTAAAAAAATGAAGAATAAAAAAAAACATAGCAATGTCATGCCAGAAACATCAAAATTCCTATTTAATTGAACTTAAAAAACGCAGAACTTAAAAAAACAAAAAAAAAAAAAAAACAAGTCTCATCTGGTGTGTTATCACTTTTCCAAAAGAAATGATGTGGAACAAATGCTCATTTTATTTGAGTCACTGTGGTCCTATAAGCAATCTGTTCAGTAAATGGTTCATGCTTGAACAAAGAAAAAGGCAAACACTTGCACTTTTCCTTTAGGTGCATAATAAAATTTCCAGCATTAGGTCTGCTAATTGTCTGCATGTCAAATCTTTCGTTTTCACGATTAATACCCCGACACATCAAAAGTTTTCCCACTTTGAGTTGCAAAAGACAGAAAATGTGCCATGAATGTGAAATAGACCTGTAGAATTGAGACACAAAGGTCAGCCTATGTGCTTGTGTATCTCAACACACAAGACTTCATTTCCTATTCTCTTTCCTGCTTTGTGCCTCGCAGTCCTTCAGCCGTCAGCCTCCTTGCTTCTCCATCTGCCATTTTGCCGGTACAGTCAGGTACAGGCGTCTGCTGAGCAATCCTCATGGGGCTCTGTGACTCAAGTCCGTCTCCTTCAAACAGATATTTTCCCCTCTGTGGTCTTATAGTAATGCCTTTGTACAAAATGGCTAAAAACACTGCATGACACAGACAGCAAGTTAAAAAAAAAGATGTTTGAATAAGGATGCATCTCAAACATTTAAAACAACAGAACCACTCCAAAAGCGATGTGGTTGATCTGCAGAATGATCAGTTTGATGAGACTCCACTGATACATTCTGCATGCCCCTATTCTCTGCATGCCATCTCCTTGACACATGCAATTAGGACTATCTGTGTGAGGAGATAACAGACCTCGCCCCTTTGGCCCTCGCTTTACCTCCGCCATGACACACACAGAGATCCCATCCTATTACAGAGTGCAAATAACCTTTTCTTCAGCAGACTCATGCAGTCCACTATTTGCTGCAATGCAGAGGGGGAGAAAAAAGAGTGCTACTGAACTTGTCTCATCCCTTCAAAGTTGATCACTCTGCTCACCTGTCATCACAGTTTACACTGAGGATGGAGGCTAAACACTGACCTTTCCGGTTTTAGCGGTGTGCATTTTTAAGGAGGATTCAGCAGAGTATGAAACATGTAAGGCTTATGATAGTCTGTAATTGGATTTCCTGGAAAAGCTGGTGACAAAGTCCCTCACACACCACTAATCCTCCCAATCGCCACTCCAGGCGCAGAGCGTCCTCTTCTTTCTAGATGAATGTGGAGGAAGTAACGAGAATGGTCCACAAAGTGAGGAAGAGCGTAGACGAGGGCGAGGGACACGGGTAGCGGCACAACTGCTTAAGGGACAGATACTTTTTTGAGTGTCGCAGGAGTCAGGCTAATCGCCACCTATGGAGGTGGGAGAGAAATGATCAGAGGAAGCGGAGCGCCGAGGTCCACGAGAAAAGGCGAGGAGTGAGGCCAAGTTCAGCGTGTCACTCTAAAACAGCAAACATTCAAACTGTTGCTGTCAGAAGTGTTGCTGGCCTCTGCCATCACAGCAGGCGGGGCAGATAAGCTGCGCTGAATCATAAGAGACAGTTCACCTTAAGGCTGCCTTTGAGAGTAAAAAGATGCAAGGGGAAACAAATCTCAGCCTCATCAAAGAGATTAAAGCAACAGCTTAACAAGATGACACTGAAATATTTGATTCAGCTGTAAGACTGTTGATCTGAGCGAAAGGTTCACGCCGGTATGTTTTCTGTGCAATGTCCTGCACACAGCCGACTTGTTTTGAATCCGGTTCATCCAACAAGACGAATAGCTGTCAGGTAAAAAAACAACATTTGAAGCAATGGGACTGAGGAGAAAGAAAGAAGAAAGTAAATGCAGGTAAAATGTCACTATATTACTTAGTTTACTGACTTCCAAATTATAGGATCTGGTACACACTAGTGTCATTTGCATATTTTGCTTAAGTCAAAGCTTCTCAATTTTTTCTTTTCTCCAGCAACAAGAAAAACGTCAGTCTAAATTTGATGCATGTTGAGAAATTGTTTAAGTAAATAATTGGCAGGCTGTGGACGTTATATTTTGATCTAATGAATCTGGATGCTTTCGTTCTAATCCAAAAGGTTTTTTTGTTTGTTTTTTTAGTTTGCAATGACATTAACAGATAAAGAGAGAGACTGCATCGGCTGTTGCAGCTTCCTGTTTACTTGACCCAGACAGCTGCTAAGTCGATCACAAAAATTTGAAAAGACATACAGGACTCACACGTCACATTTTGCAAACTCAATTTTACAAACGCTCAGATGTCAGGTAAGTTGTTTGTTTCTTCAGCAGAAAAGTTCAGCAACAGCTACTAGATAAAACTGTCAAAGGATGGCAAAGGATATGTCTGGAAATGCTCATGAAATAAACAGAGGTTTGTCACAGCAGCTGTCCTGCTGCATGACGTTTGATAAAATTCAGATGTCATCTGATATTTGTCACAGGGCGGGTTCAGCCTTCACAGTGTTATTTACTGAACAATCAGCTCAACAGTTAATGGATAAATTTCAACTTTTTTGTAGCAGCTATGAAGCATGGCTCAATTTCTTTTTCCTTCATTTAACAAGGTAAACCCCATTGAGATCCAGATCTCATTTTCAAGGGGGACCTGGGCAGAAGTCTGCAGTACACAGCAACCTGGTTGCAAAACCAAATTGATTAATACATATACACAAGTATAAAACAGTATAAAACAATTTTAAAAAAGTGACCCTGTGTAAAAGAATCTCGTTGCCTGTTTTTAAGAATTGCTCGAAAAAAGTCCAGTGAGATCAGTTCTGACATCTTGATTTCAGACTGGAGCTGATTCCAGGGTGAAGGAACCATCACACTGAAATCTTGCTTTCCTTTTTCAGTTCGGCAACGTGGAACATGCAAATAAAAAATGTTGTTGGAGTGAAAGAATTGGAATTAACAGATCTTTGTAAAAGAGAGTTTAAATATGCTGGAGCCAAACCGAGTAGAGATTTATAAATCAGGATCATCAGGTGATTGTTTCTCCGTACAGTTAAAGGAGGCCATTCAGCTTTTGCATACAGTTCACAATGATGCGTGAGACGTCTGCTACCGGTTACAAACCTTAAAGCACAATGATACACAGTATTTAATGATTGAAGGCATTTGGTCGAAGCATTCATATATAAAACATCTCCACAATGCAGGAGTGGCAAGAATGTTGCAGCTACCAATTTACTTCTAGCTTGAAGAGAGAAACAAGATCCGTTTCTGTAACAAAACTCAATCTTCATTTTCAGTGTTCGTAGCAAATTTGCTATGTGATTTTTAAAAGAAAGCTCTTTAACTAAAATAAAGCCAAGATATTTATAATTACTGACAAACTCAATTTGTGCTCAATTCACATCTAAAGCGATGTGTCTACTGCACAATAACATCAAATCAGGAGGAAGTATGTATCAATCCTGCCATTCACATAAAAAAATAAGCAAGCTACAAGTCACTGAGCAATTTTCAGCCTAAATCCTGGTGACAAGGTTGCATTTTAAAACAGAAACCTTAGAGGACCGTTGTCTACCCCGCCATTTGTCGCTTTGTGATAAATCACAGAATAAGTCAAAGAGGATGGTAGATGGGATCGCATGTTTAACCTTGAAGGCATCACTTATACATTTCCCTTTTTTCTGTCTCGGCCTCAGCGCAGGCGTGGTTAAGTATGTAGAGGCCGACATCACTTTCCATCTTATTAGTGCCCTCGCTGAGACGGTGCGCTGTTCCTGAATGATAATGCTTTAGAAAGGAGGAGAGAGATTGAAATGGAAAACAGAGGACTTACATGGCCCTGTGACAAAGTGACTGAAATGTAACCTCTTCACATGTCACCGCCTCCAGTGGCACGCTCTTAAAGCAGATTCCATTCTTGCTTGTTAAGATTTTCTCAAAATAAACCCATTTTAAAACCTATACAAACTCGGACACCTAACAGAAAGAAATATTGTTTTTTACTAGAGAATAAAATTATGAATTGCAGGTCACTAATGTGAAATAAACCTTACTGCTAATCACCAGCTCTTTGAATCCCTAAGATGTAGCATAAGAGGATTATAGATGTTTTTATAT
>CAEGAF010016278.1:0-12804 GCA_903067075.1 Micropoecilia bifurca
ATACTTACTGTAAAATGTAGTGGAGTAAAAGTAGAAAGTACCCATTATTAAATCTACTTAAGTAAAGTACAGATACACAAAAATTGTACTTAAGTACAGTAACCAAGTGCTTGTATTTCGTTACTTCCCACCACTGTTAACATGGTAGAAGACAAAAAAATCTACCTAACCATCATTTTTGATTTACTGTTGACTGGAGGATGTAGTGTTATTGGCTTTTATAACAAAATAAAATCATTTAGACCAGTGGTCCCCAAACCCCGGTCCGCGGACCGGACCAATTGGTACAACATTGAGCCACAAGCAGCAACGGGGGAAAAGAGGCACATGCGGCCCGGTAGGTGAGTCCTACGTTACAATCCGCTCTGCGTAACGGCTTCTGCCTTAGCGCGCGCACCCCCCCCCCAATCGGCAGACAAATTTCAAAGTGTCAACCGGTCCGCGGCACAAAAAAGGTTGGGGACCACTGATTTAGACAATACTCTTGTATACTCCAGTAAGACTGTCTTCATTTTTCCCCTTTCATCTCTGTATTGTTTTATAAATTCATACTCACCAGTAGGCATAGATTCTTCCATATTTATTTTGTCTTTGCCACCAACCAAGGTCATTAATGAGCAAACCCATTTTAAAGCCTTTTCAAAGTTTTCTTTTTTCAGCACTTTCCTCATTCAGTCTCCCTTCATCTCTAAGCCCCTCCCTGCTCCCTCCTTCCAGGCCTGATGGCCTCATGAATCATCCCATCTTGCTCGTAGAACTGCCCAACACCTCATTGTAACTCCAGCCACCCCAACTTCCCCAATCCTTCTTTATTCCCACTAACAATTTGGTAATGAAATATTGATTTTTGGTTAGATTCAAATAGATGTTATTAACTTTGCATTGATAAATTGTTCTTTCTTCCTCCTCCTTCACTTACCTGTCTGTTTTTTTTGGTAGAGTGTGCGGATAACACCTGATTCACAAAGAAGCCTGGAGGCTCGACTCGCTACATGACCTACATTGCTTCTTTTAGAGGCCACTCATCGCTTACCTTCCATTGGCACACAGACACACACAGACACAGGTAAGGACAAAGACTCACAATTATTTCGTTACAAGCAAATAAGTTAGTGGTTAGTAGTCTTGCCAGTCTTGTTCAATGCCAGGAAATTGAGACCATATTTTACAAAATATTGTAAAATCAGACAATATTTTGTCTGTACAAAAGACAAAATATTGCCCGTACAAGCCCATCTCTAAGTAAGATGGGCTTGTACGTTGCATCACCTTCTCAAGCTCAAGGGAAATAACATTGTTCCAAAAGTACTAAATACATTCTACTTTGGATTTCTAAAGATGAATAACAAAAAAAAGTGTAACTGAACTGAGGAAACTGAGAAAAGTCAAAAAGACCAACACAATTGAAATAGTATAGTGGTGTTCATTTGTACACTTACACCGTATTTCATGGTGGTTGTGCTTTAGTGAAACCTGAAGTGGGTGTAATATGAATTTAGCCCCTCTCACCCTCTTCTCTTCAGAAACAAATAAAGGCCCTGTCTCATCACTATGGCTCTCTTTCAGAACTTTTGTTCTGTGTACTTTTGACTGATGAATGATTTTGACTCTAACCAAACAGCAAGTGCATCGACTTTATAGAAAAGTGAACACATCTATGACAGGAAAGCAGAATTAGCCAAATAATTGCCTCAGGTTGCCACCAGAGAACAGAATAGCAGAAGATTTGTTTTCATTGTACCATTGGCAGCATACTGGCTTTCTGCTAAACAGTAAGCAATGAGGTAAAGTCAGGATCCAAACCAGAAGCGGTTGAGGGGATTAATGCTGCACTCTGGACACATCAGGAGTTTCATGAGCCACAAAACTGGGAAGTTAGAGCTGACTGAGCAGCTGAATGAACAGTTTGGTTCTTGCAATTGACTATCATTTAATTGTTACCCATATTATTTTCACAGGTAGAAATCATAGCCTGTAATACATCTTGTTGCAACCAACAAAGAAGGGAAATCATTTGTGCTCAATTTATTTTTAAGACCTTGTTTTTCTTTTTACTACTGTCATTTTTTAGAAATAGTTTTTGATTTATGCTGTTTTGTGATTTCTTTGTTTCTGAATCTGGTAGAAATCAGTTTTTGGAATTTCATTACTTTTTTTGTTGTTTTTGCTGTGAATCTCCTGTGAGTTTTATGCTAAAATTAGGTTGGTTAGCTAGAGATTAGCCACAAACTTAAATATAATGTGAATTGCAGGTATTCGTGTTTCTAAAATAAAAAGACAAATATGGCAGATATAAATACATTTTTGCATTGTGAGCTTGTTGAATTTACGTTGCCACATAGTTTCATATTGTCATACACACACCATTGCACATAGAGCCCATCTCTGTCCCAATTCCATATTAGGAGCAGCTTCTTGACACAAGATGGACGTGGTGGACAGGCAGAACCCAGGGGACACAACCAGGGTTGTGGTGGCCATTTCTAAGAAGACCATTTACATTTTACTATGTACTCCTTTTCATTTTTACTGACAGCAACACAATTTCCTGTTCCATCTGGCAGGCTTTAGACTGGAAATCTGAGACTGAAATGCAATCTTTGGGGCTAACGCTGTGCTTGGCCTCCCGGGAGAATTGCCACACAAAACCCTGAACTCACTTTTATCCATGGAGGTGATGGTGTTTAGCCTGGGACAGAGGGGTACTTTAAAACAGACTGTAATTCCCCCACCATGGGGTGATTCCGATGTCCTTAGCCTGAATTGTGTTTCTTTTAGATCACTCACCAGAACACAGCAGTAATTACAGTGGGGCAGGTATTAAGAGTACAAAGCACTGATTTTCTGTTCAAGCACATCTTGACAATGTTTTTCACCAATATGTTCATATTTGTATAGGTTTTAATATAATTCAATTCATGTAGAAATTAAGGGAATGTAAAATCTTAGTTCTCTATGTATCGATGACATGGTGCCAAAGTATGGACTGGAAGCTGTTGTGTGCGTTTCTCAGTGAAAAGATTCCACATTAGGTTTTTATCTAAAAAAAATAAATAATGTAAAAATGCTGTGGTAGTATTTCATCTAGTCAAACTAAGTATATAATCAGGTCTGTTATAATAAATCCAGTTTGCTGGTGACCATTCAAGGAGTGGACATAGAGATAGTGGACTCCTTTATCTGGTCATTCATCTTAACAATAAACTGAACTGGATTCACAATGTTGATTGTCTTACAGTAACCATGAGAGCAGACTCTTAACTACTGAGGAGCTGAGGTATTTTTGGGACTGCAGGGGGCGCTCCTCAGCACTCTTTTTGACTGTGATGCTATTACTCTGTGGTGTTAGAGCACCAGTTAGAGAAGCAAATCTGGAAGACCAGCTCTGACAGGATGCCCCCTCCACCTGGAGCAGGTGGTGGGAGACAGAAGGACACTGGTTAGTGGATGTCACTGTTAGACAATGTCCCCCTCTTCAGTGATGGACAATGTCTCTCTGCCCCTGTAGGGAGCTGTGGCTGAACAAGAGAACTCCTTCAGTGACAGATCATAGATCCTTCCTCACAGCAGCTAACACTCTATAACCTTTACTGCTCCCAACCTCCTCAACATACCATGCTGGTATTTATTTTAAGTATATTTTCATAATAGTCACACTATAGGTTATTCACATTACATTGGTCTCTAACCAACCACCCATTCTGTCCATCACTTCCAAATGAAGCCAACCTGTCACTTGTTCTGTTTGCATGCATAAAGGCAAGAATGGTTGTGAAACCACCCGGGGAGACAGGTCAGCCTTGTAGATGTTTGGAATATAGAAGGTGAGGCCACCTTGTCTGGTTAGTGCTGACTTTTCATGGTTAATATAGATGACTTCTTTAAATTTGAGTGCGCCCCCTGTCCTTAAGGTGGAGAAAAGCGGTGGAGCTGGCCTTTCTTTGTTGGGGAGACTGTTGGTGTAGCTGAGGTGTACTTCTTCTAACATACATACAATGTGCATATTCCACATCTGAGGCTGTATATGGGTGTTTCATCCTTGGGGTGAAAGTGAACAATGACACTATTATAAAGCTCAGGATCTGACCTTACTGGCTTTTCATAGATGGTTGTGAGATGGTGTGACCTTTGTTTGCCTGTGGAAGATAAACACCTCCTCTCACTACATCACTGCTATAAGGACATATTTAATCTAGATTGGATTGCTCTATTAAGTATGGAGACTGTGTCATGGTACATGCAGATAACCTTGTGTTATTAGCTCCCTGATGGCCAATCAATACTCCACTTCCTTGCTGTGGAGGCTGAACCAAGTCCCTCACCTAGATAATCATCTCTTAATGTTGGATGCTGAATAATTGGTAGCCTCTCAATCCCAGCCTGGTTGACAAGGATAGTTTGCATATTAAAAACATTGCTCCAATGTTCTATCATTCTGAACAGGGAGAATAAACATTCATATACATAATATTTTGAGATAATTGAGCTGGGATGCATTACGAAACCCCAGGAAGCAAAAATAACCTGATAAAAACAAGGGGCTGGTTCTTGCCTAAAGTCGAGTGTTGATGTTGCTGTAATGATATGCATTGCAGGGAAAAGATAGCTTTTCTAACTGTCTAAAACAGAACGGTGGTAGAGAATTGAGTCTCTGGTGGCCATTTCTCTGTGGAGTGGGGAAATCATCTTCCCACTGAGCAGCTGCTCTCTAGCGGATGGAACTGACATGGATGATGAGGATGGTGATGATGTTTGAATGAAAAACTCCCTGTCCATCTGTTCAGATCCACATTTTTATTGCTGTTCTTGGTGCTTCTCTTTCTTCATCTATTTTCTTGTCCTGAAGCATAATTACATGTAGTTTGATTGTTCTTCTACAAAACTTTCTGAAATGATGAATCAAAGAAAATTTGCTAAGTCTGCTCTGAGGCCTTGATGTCGGTTGCATTTACAGCTCTTTAATCTTTAAAAACCCACACACAGAATAGTTTCATGATCTCACCATGATCTTTTTCTTTCCTTTGCTTTATAGTTTAAATTGCTTTTGTTCTGAATTAACTTAAATTAAGTGGGTCCACAGAGCAGAATTTCCCTGAAAATAACTAAATTCACAAAGTAGCCATTAAATAATTGATTAATTTACTGATAATTAAAGTCAATGTTTGTCTCAATTGAACTGTGCATTAACTATGAAAAAACTGGGAATAATAAACCAGTGAGAAATGCTAAACCATCTCTTAACTCACAGCTCTACCTTTAGTTAGACCATCCAAAATGTCTCTACACCATCATCCTGTCTTTCATACACTAACACTGTCATACATGCAATACTGTCCTGTGAATGAGGACACTGTCAGACGGTTTGACGTCTGTTAGTGACGTCAGACCGTCACTGTCTTGTGAAGTGAATGAGTCTGGTGTTTTAGCTATGTCTCTGTGCAGGCAGGGCTAGCTGAGTGCTTTAGCTTCTCATGCTCTCTGTGAAGAAGCATGTCTTTGCATGTCTTTGCCAGCATACACCACTGTGGAAACAACACTGGTGTTTGTCTCTACCAGGTCACTGTGGAGCCACATACTGACTGGCAGAGTACACTTTACATATTTGTCATCTTCTTGCCTCTGTCTCCCATCGTGATACTAAGGGCATGGACACTTGCGCCAGCGTTACAAGGGGAAATATAGTGAGTGTCAAAGTGAAAGAAGAGACTCTTTCATCCAAACAGAAGGAAGTAACTGTCTGTCTAGGTTGCAGGATGGAAGTTGGATGGTGGATGTTCAGGAAACTGACAGTCAGCCAACAGCCCACCCTTGGAGGCTTCTGTTCCAAGGGCACAGATATGGCCATTCACTGGGGGAGCTTCAGAAAATATCTAGACTTGTAGGGATTTGGGGGTGAATGCTGTCATTGCTGGATCACTGAAAGAGGCAGGCGCCATCGACTCAGGTTCAGCACACACCACCCAGGAGACAATTCAAATGAAACTCTCAGACTGGAGCAAAGAACCTTTGAAAAGTAGCTCAAACATTGTTGTGGTAGTATCCATGTGTTTGTGCCACATTAAGTTTTTAAAGGAAACAAGTTTGTTTGACTGAATTCAATAGTCCTGATGTAGCAAATGATTAACAGCTGATATGTTGCGTTATAATTTTTGAAATATTCAGGACAAAAGGCCAACATCTCTTCCAGTTAATGACTATTTGACACAGTCTGAGCTACATCACAGTATTATTGCCATATAATATTACTTTTACATTTTGTTGTCTGGTTTTAGTTTAGTTTAGACAGTACATTCAGGGATTCTTGTATTTTCAAGTATTATACATCTAAACAGTGTTAAACTTTAATTTAAGTCACTTTATTTAAACAAATTTACATTTCAGATGGCTTCTTTGCTCTTTAAATTACACTGCATGTACTTATATGCCTTCCTGTACAGCAAATACAATCCTGAATTACAAGTTTATGAGCTCTGATTACATTCTACTTTGAGAATGTAATCAAGGGCACCAAGGCAGAGGGTGGAGCAGAGAAAAAAGACAGGATAGTGCAACAGACAGAAAGAGAGATAAAGAGAGTGATGGACATGGCTCATCCTCTCTTTGACGGCTTCATCAATAGCCTGAGGAGACACGCACACGTCTGTCTCTCTGCAGTTTGTGATTGACAACAAGCAGGTGCTGAGTGAATGAAGCTGTCAGGGAGGCTGGTGATCAGCTGTGTGTCACCATAACGGCAACTGAAGGCTCGGCTTGACGCAATGCAGCGCTAGATTGTCAGGTCTTGTTCTGCTAGAAAAATCAGTGTAAAATCATAAGATCAAACCCAATTGCTACCTCATTTTGAACGTTGTTTTTCCATCCTCTGAAAGATTGGGTGAATGTCAATCTGAACTGAATCAGTTTCATCATTAATGGTAAATGGCCTGCCCGTTATGATGTCTGAGGGCTCCACAGCACTTTGCACCATAATCATTCACTCTCCTCTGTTAACCCTACTTATAATGCTTTTACCAGCCTTGCACTGAGAAATAACGTGTATAATGTACTCAACATATGAACAGTTCCACCTGGTGTTTGCTAACTGCTGCTGGCTAGTCTGAAGGAGCTAATTGGAGGAGTTGTGGGGCGGGATGCTTCTTTTTTTTTTATTCAGTAAAATAGAAAAAAACATTGCATCAGATATCAAGATTTGGGAATTTTTTTAATGACAGGTAGCTTGAGGATTATAAAGCATTAAGTATAAACAGAGAACCTCAGTTGCAAGCTCTGGTGAAGTTTTTCATTTCGAAGTTAATTTAGGCATAGACAATACTGATTCTGTGGTGTATACATACTGATTTACTAATGACATTTTCTTTCTTTAGAATAAGCATTGTGCAAGGATTTTCCTATTTTGTTTTACCTCCAGACATCTGTTAGAAAAGCAGCAGCAGCAGCACTCAATCACAGCTTTGATAGCAGATGTTGCTTACTACTCTTTTCATCAGAGATGAAATGGGGCTTGATGTTGCAGTTCGTAACTGCATCTGCATTTATTCTCACAGACAGTAACAATAGAAATCAGAGAGATGTGTAATTATCTTCCGTTATTACCCATTTTTTTATTTCCTTCAGGAGTAAAACAGAAGATTGTACAGTAAAATCTTTTTCAAAAGAAGGTCATTATTTGTTTGAGAGAATGCCTGAAGAGTTATTGTTTGTCTACCTAAGAGACAGAGAATTGCCAGTCATTAAGTTCGCTTTAGAAGAGTAGGCACACTGGTTTGAAGGCGCAGAATAATCAGTCATTAGCTATGTTTCCATTGACCATAATTGCACGAATTGAAATTGCAAAAAGAAATTTGCTTGATGGAACATGCCAATTTTGAAAGAACTCAGGTTTTGTGATTAAAAGGTTTATCAGCTGCTTTGAAATAAGTGCATTTTGCAAAACTGCATGGAAACATTTTATTCATCACACAAGTCATGTGAACAACCGCAAGTTACTGTTGGCGGAAGAGAGAAGAGACGACGTCAGGAAGTGGCAAGAGGATGTGGCACGTCATATTTTAATGACCAATTCCGTGCCTCATTCAGATCGTCTCTTCTCTCTATGCAGTGGAGGATGGTTGGTTGCAGTGTAGGCAGTTTCTGATAAGCTTCATAACATGGAACTGGTGCATTACACACGTTACAGGTAAACAGTAGCTATTGAGAAAAATGTCAAACTTAAACAGAGTCCACATCTCCTGTAATGTATCGTTTCTCAATAACTGAGGGTCCAGGCCCACATGTGAAGCAAACTATAAGAAATGTTACAACTACATTTTGAAGCAACCAGGGAGAATCAAGTATGTGAAAGATTAGTTTAACATTTTTAATGGTGAGTGCGTTTTTTTCTAATATTTCAAGATGTGTCAATGACCTCTATGCCTTTCTTGAGATTATTAAAATAATACAGGCCATACAAAGCGTTATGTTTCGTGAAATGTTATCATCAGAGCTGAACAGCAACACTTTCCGCTCCATAGTATGAATCTGTTTGTCATGCACAACCTTAACTGTTCCAGATGACAAATAAATCCTCGTGCCTGCATTGCTGTTATTCCACTTCACTTTTGATCCTGGAGAATGTGGTCACAGCCAATCAAAATTATAATTATGGATACAGTACAGCATTGGGGACGTTTTAAAAATGGTTCTGAGGTGACCAGCGTTCATCTATTTATTTTTATAGGGGTCTAAGCACGAGCAACAAACATGATTTATTTTTCTTTGCTTTTAAGGGTGCAAGGCCCAGACATTCCGAAATGAGGTGGAACGCTGCTAAGAATTTCAAATGCACTATTAATACATCCCCCTCATATTGACGTTTAGGTGGGAATCTGTCTTTTTTATTTCTGTCATTTCAAGCGCCAGAGTCATCCATGTATTTGCGAATGTGTGTGTGTGTGAACATTTATTTCCTCTCATCTGTTGAGTGTAAGGAGGGGGAGAGTGTAGGAAGGATGGAAGTGTAATGGTAATCATTTTTTTTGTGACTACGTTCAGGGCCTGAAGTGGCTGTTGCAGAGGACTTTTAGATTGAGCGTGCAACATGCACGCATTCTCCCTCATCCACACACACACACACACACATGCACACACATACTTAAACCCTGAAGAAGATATGCTATATGGATTGCATCCACCCCCCTCTGGTTACTCTCCCAACATGCCGCCATTTGATTAATGATCCAAATATGTGAATAAAACATCAAAACAACTTGTCAAACCCTGGGGTTCCAAAGACAATACAACTTAGGGGTGAAACTACAAGGGATGAGGGGAACACCTCTAATGTGTCTATGTTTTATGTATTTATACATGGATTATTTTTTTCAAACATAATTCTTGTGCTTTATTTAATTTCCTGTTTGTGATAGTTGTTTTTTTCCCCTTGTCATACACATGAAAGTTACACCAGTCAGCATTTTTCAGAACCATAAAAATGCAGAATTAAAAATAGTTTCATCTTGGGGGTGTCATGCTTTTCATTTGTTCTCTTGTGGTTTGTGGATGTATGTGTTTATGTGTCCATCATGCACACTGGTGACTACGAGGATGCTTAATTCGCTATGGCGATACCATCAGCCCCCCTTCTAACACAACACAGCACTAATTGACACTTTCATTAACCACAAATTTATGGACCTATTTCTGTCTGCTATAATGACCATTTCTAAGCCAGTGCCATGGGTCTGGCTAATGGACATGGAATAAAGGCAGGAACGTATTTAATTACCGTAATATAGAAAAAGAGGCAATGTTCCTTTTCTGGGTGTGTGTTGTCTTTTTTTACCTGTCTGTCATACACTTGGTCCAGTACATCTGTGTTCTATAGATCTGTTTCCTGTCCTCTCAGCCTCACAGCCAATGGATTCTTATCATAATCTGGTTCTGTGTCCTCTCCACTGTCGCCACATGCTTACTCAGAGTAAATAATTTCTGCAAAATATTGCTGAGCTTTTTTGCTTTCTTAAAAAAAACTTTTTATTGGAGAACATTTATCAGCTGAAGGTGATGTTATAGTGGTGAAGGTGATATTATAGAAGGTGATGTTATAGTTATAGTGTTTGAATTGGGTTAGATTTTTACGATGAACTATATTCGCTTTTTGCTGCTCTTACAAAGAGAATTTGAGCAACAAATTCTCTTTTTTAACACAGAAAAGTTAAAAAACATAAGCAAGAGCGTATGTTTTCTCCTTCACCCTGACGTACCGTCCTTTGGGGGAGCGGCGATTTATGTTTTCACATCGCCCTGAATAATGTCTAGTTGCACCACTGCGTTGATTGACAGGGTGACACTCATTCAGTGGCAAAAACTGCATATCCATACTTTTAAAGTATGAAGAGGAAAGTGAAGTTAAGTCTTAGATCTAAGTCACTAAACTGGCGAATGGAGTGTGTGATCAGTGTCACACCCTGTGTCAGTTGAGCAAGTAGGAAAGTTTTAGGTTGGGCTTCAGCCTCATTCATTCAGTGTCCTCTGTTCTAATATTTTGTGATATTACTTTATTTATATGATTCAAAATCAAACAATAATAAGCGATGTAAAAAGAGTATCAAATTGTGTTTGTATTTTTATAAATATTGGGTTTTAATGGATTTACAGGAATATCAAACATTGAAGCTGGAAGGCCTTCAAATCATAACCTTTACATTTTGCTCCCTGATTCTCTATATGATCTCTTTTAACTAATTTGACTAATGGCTGGTCTTGATATGCAGCTTGATGTCCGGGTTCAATTGGAGTGTGTGTGATTGAATTGATTGACTGAAAAGTGTACTGAGACGACAATTTGTTGTGAATTGGTGTGATATAAACACATTGAATTAAAATTAACATGATTTAAATCAGACCTCTGGCTGGGCCACCAAAAATGTTAAGGTTACATTCAATTGCAAACATGTTGGTCATATTTAAAAATAACTTGATAATTAATCATTTTAGTGCTATACATGTCTAATTTAAAATTTGATACTCCATATAAGATTTGTGTGCATGTGTGTACGTGATGTCTTTGTCTTTTGTTGAATCAGTTTTGACTGCAGCCTGCATCTGAGGGTTTCCTGGTTGTTTCCACATGTCAGCTGTAATAAGAAAACAGATACTGGAAATTAGTGCAATTGTGGAAATAAGCAGGGAAAAAAACCCTTTGCCTTCACTGTTGTCTTTTAGAGGAATCCTGCTGCCCGACACATTCATCTTACTTTATAAGAACGAGCCGCTTTTCATGCCTTGCACCTTATTCATGTAGCCACAATTATCCATAAATTAATAAAACTTGACTAGTTATTACTGGGAGAAGAGGCAGAGAGAAGAGAGGAAACGACAGATCCAGAGAGGGAATATGAAGGGCTGTACAGTGAACAATCTCCTGATAATTAACAGGAAGATAAACAAAACATAAATTTGGATATTGCATTTATTTGGACTACCACTCAAATATGCGTGAACCACGTTATTTTAATTAAAAGATAAATCTATGTGACACGCTGCTTCCCAGTTAATTATTCAGTGCTGTACAATAAAAAAGCAAACCCATTAAATATGCCACACACTCTATTTCTCCATTAACAATAAAAAGCATTCATCCTGGGGACAACATTTCAAATTCAACTGCTGCTTTGGTTCCCCCCACCTCACCCACCACTAATTTTTTGTCCTTTATTGCAGATATTTTCTTTTCCTGTTCCATTCACTTTAAATCTACATTTTGCTGCAAGAACCATTTGATCTGAGCATTATTTGCTTTCATTTTCTTCATTTTTTTTCCAGTGGGGGTTCCTTTAACAGCCGTTTGGGGGCTACAAATTAGAACTTTTACTTTTTCTCACACTTTTTGTAGAACTGAAACTGAAAACATTGTCAAATACTACTTGCAAATGTCCTCTGTCAAAAGCAAGCCGTCTTGTACAGAATAATTGAAAATCACCACAAATAATTTTGAAAGACAAGGTGTCCTGGTGTCCTGCCACTAAAGGAATGATATACGGACACAAATAATTCTTGCTGTTGTGAGTGAGAGCTGAGATCTGAACAAAGAATTCAGAAGTGATGTTTAGATGTACGGTTCTTGTGCCAACCAGTTCACTGGAAGAGTTTGCTGCTCCAAAGGAAGACAGATGATGTGTCTGATGTCAGTTCATAAGCTTTAGATGCTTCACTGACAGATAAACATAAATCTGAGGATGTGGCCAACACAGATTTACACTTTATCTTGTCTGCTTCAAAATTTACACAGATACCAAACGGTGAGACATTGATTGTTTTTTTTTTCTTTTTTTAATTCTTTGGAAAATGTTAGACCAATGATTGCAGCTAGAAGTAGCTGTGCTGCCATAGTCCAGGGGTTCCCAGCCTTTTCCAGGTCACCTCACTGGAGCATTGTCTGTAGGTTTGCAATGTAAAGAAACATCAACTTTTAGAATGTTTTTCTCACTTTTATTCACTGTTCAGTGATTATTACATTGGTTTAGCATAATTGCTTCCTCATTCGTTCTGATTCTAGTTGGCCATGAGTACACAAGGAATGTACTTACAGACCAAAAAAGTGGATATTGTCTGGTTAAGTTTGCTGCTTACATCATTAACTAATTTTTCCCGATTGTTCTACCAGATGAGTAGAGAAGAAAGGATGAATGAGAGAAGACATTTTGACCTCTTTGTCCTGGGATGGGAGGCAGCATCTGAACTGGCTGTATGTGTGTGTGTGTGTGTGTGTGTGTGTGTGTGTGTGTGTGTGTGTGTGTGTGTGTGTGTGTGTGTGTGTGTGTGTGT
>CAEGAF010016280.1:0-11381 GCA_903067075.1 Micropoecilia bifurca
TCTGGCTGCAAAGTCAAGTAATTCTGATCTTTCATCCTTACCTGGGGAAGATAATCCTAATGGATCCAGTTTGTTTCGTAAAACGGTTGAAATAAATCCACACAGCACAGAACTTAAGGAGCTCCGCTCGCCCTGCTGCCACATGCAAGATGGCGGACGCTTTTACGTACGACTCAGCGCTCCATGAGGGGTCTACTATTAATGTCTATGTCATGTTTCCAGCTTTGTTCCTTTATGTTCAGTCTGCTCTTGTGTTCTGCTTTGTTTTTTTCTAGACTTTCGTTCATTTTCTGGTTGAATCGTTTCTGTCTGGGCTTTTACTCTGACGCTGTGCATTTGGAAGGAGTTTTGCTCTCAGTTTTCACATTGGATAACTGGTATGATGCATAACCATGGCAACAAGGTGAGTTTATTTGTTTAATCAATCACATAATGCATGAACGTTGAACTTTGACCCCAAATCCCAGAAGAGTTGAAAAGTAGAATTCAGTTACTTTGAATCATGGGTCACTCCAACGTTTGGATGTGATTCTGGGTTGTGATGCTTTCACTGTCTCAGGCTTTCTTCATTTCATTATAATCATTTTCAACCATATTTTTCATGCAGATATTAAACATCATAATTCTTTCTGCACCTTTCTTACCCAACTTTAAAGTTGGGTAAGATGATGTTCAGACTGCAGACGCTTTGAAAACAATCCGAAGTGACAAATCAGATTGTATTTGTTGGTGAGTGAAAGCATCAGGTTTGGGTCTCGTTCGCCTTTCAGGGCTGCAGCTTTAGATGCTCCTGGTCCAACAGACCTGAATCAAAAAGATGATTTCCTCCTCAGCTTCCACAGTCTGATGACCTCATCATTTGACCCCGGGACACATCTAAAGGTCACTGGGACACTGGGACTGGATGGACACCGGGGACACAATTCAAAGTTATTTGAATTTGAATTTGTTTTTTCCTCTTTATTAACATGTTAAGCTAATGCATTGTGTCCCTCTATGTCCATCATTGAACCTGGTGATGTCATCAGCTGAAGCCCTTAAAGCAGAACCAGAACTGCTGTGTGACATCAGGCAGTGGAAATCATGTCTGCTGTGTTTTCTGGCATGTGTCCATTTGTTAGTGGAACAAAGAAGTAATAATCGATGCAGAGTGACTGTGTAAGCTGCGCTGAAGAGAAGAAGTGTTATTCACAAATTTAAGTGTGAATCTGAACACGAGGACGAGACTGATTGGGAAAAAAAGCAGAAGTGAGAGCAGTTCGTTGGTCTCCATTTTGTTTAGCAGTTTTTGGTTTCGTGCTCCATGGGGGCCCCCCACTGCTCCCCCAGCAGCCTGAAAAGGTTTCTCTGGACGCTGAAAATGTCACTAACTTTCTCCTGCCTTATCACATGCTCACTGGCACAAACAGACACACACCTACACCTGCAACACGAGAAAACAAGCCGGCCTGGATGTGGGCTGCAGGGTGCTGTCCCCACTCAGAACAGGGGACGGACTCTGCACCGCTGCTTCCTGCGCATCCTGCAATAGTAAAGACGGCGATGAGTTTGCAGGTAGTTCCCAACGGGTGCAGTTTGAAAGTCAGAGAGTGTGAAGATTCACCCACAGATTGCACTATGTTCCAGTGTGAGGCCCCAGTTTAACGGAGCCACAGTTCAAACCAGCAGAATGAGGACATGCTCACTTCCACCGCTCAGCTCTGCTCTGCTCAGCTCAGCTCTGCTCTGCTCACACTTCTCTGTTTCACACTGCATCCGTCAGTGTAAAGAACACAAAATTAGACATAATATATTTAACATTTCTCCAGCAAACAATCAAAACAAACAGTCCAGATGGTGGAGATCTGGGGGGTGAAGTTTAATCTGTGCTGCAGTTTGAACTTAACCTTAACTAGTCCAACTAAATAAAACCAGTTTAGAGCCACAATCAGCTAATAAAGAGGAAATAAAGCTTAAAAAAACAACAGTTTTCATTTTTATGAATATTTACTATAGAAAATGTGTTGCAGTTTTTAAGGAACCTCAGTTTTATTTATATGTCTGGATTTTAAAGCAAATTAAAAAGTGGAAAACTTTGCAAAAAGATGTTGATTTAACTATTTTAAATTAAGCTTTTAGTTTCCAACCTAAGAAAAACAAACCCAAAGAATGTAACTGCTACTTTTAGAGTTATTTTATTGTAGATGTTCGATTGTAGATGTTCAATGCAATTATTCCATGAAAAATAGAAAAACTATGGAAACTATGGAAATATATGTATATATATATAGATATATATAGATATATATCTATAGATATCTATAGATATCTATAGATATATATATAGTTTGAAAGAGGCACTTGTTGTAGATCCCAGTTTGAAGAGTATTTTAAAAAATTCAGACAAAATGAAGATAAGACTTGAGTTTAGTCCAGTCGGATGAAAGTAAAGCCTGCAGGGTTTTGGTTTTGGAGTATTTAACAAGTTCTGTATTTGAGCTTAAATGTTTTCTTTTAAATTTGATCAAAAGATTTACCTAAAAAAAAACTTTGAAAATGTTTTTACTGTTGTTAAATGAATCTTATTAACTGGACTTAGATGGAGTTCATGTAAAAACTCTGCCTGTTTAAAATGAAAAGCATCTTGGTTCCAGTAATCTGGTCTGTGTTGACTTAGAATTAATCACTGATAACTTTTAATTATTCATGATGAACTGGACTGAACTGGTCAGCAGGATGTGAATCAGAAAGTGAATATAATGTTTTGAATCAGATTTAATTCAAAAGATTGAATCAAATCTGATTCAATGTTCATTTGAATGATCCTCACTTCCATTGGTTTCTTTACATTCACAAACACAACAAAATCTTTTACCAGTGAAACACTTAGCTGGCTGGTTAGCTGACTGGTTTTCCTTGCTCATACTGGTTCCAATGGTTTCCTCTGGACCTCTGAGATCCAGCATCACCATAGACAGGAAAGGATTTTTTTTATTTTACTTTTATTCAACCAGGAAAGTCCCAAGCCGACTTTTTCAAAGGAGTCCTGAAGTAAACGAAGTGCTGATTGGACTAGACCGTTGCAGATTGCCAGAACTCTTTATTTTCTTTGATGCATGATTTACTTGAACTGGAGCTGGAGGCTAGTTTTGTTTTATTTTGTTGAGTAATTTCTTATCATTTATAATAATTTGCTCTTTGTCTGATTGTCCAGGTCAGGTTCTTTCTGTTAATCAGTTCTTCTTCTTCTTCTTCTCTTGTGGTTTTTCCCTTCAGCGTTGCCACGGTGACTCTGGACCGTTCTCTTCCTGTTAACCAGTTGCTTCAGTTATGCTGCAGCTGCAGCTAATCTGTTTAATCCTCCTTCAGCTGATTTCTGTCTTCATGCTTTAGTTTCCAAGTTCAGTAAAACATCACATGTAAACCAATATGTACATTTCTGTCTGACTGAGTTAAAATAAACTGATGGATTAAATGAATCTGACCAGAATAAATAGAGATTGTAATACACTGAAATGTGCAGGGACGTGTTTTACTGGTTAGAAATGTTTGTTTGTCTTGCTCTCCTTTGTGATTTCTGTTTGTTATTCTCCTCTTCCTCGTTCTCCTCCTCAACTGTTCCACATCCCCCTGATTAACTCACCTGCATTCAGACTCATTCTCCACCTGGACCTTTACTAACTTTCTGGCTTTTATTACTTTTGCTCTCCTTTCCTCTTCTCCACCTGAATTTTCTGTAGGTATTCTCTTTTATTTTTTATTAATCTCCACCTTGATTCTTCCAAACTTTCTGCTGAAACATGCATAATAAACAATATTTCTGTTAGTTGATCTAAATTTCTTAATGATCATAACTGACAGACCAAACCACAGATTGAAGCTCTTATCTCTCCTAGTTGGACAGATAAGTTGGAAAAAGTTTCATTTTACTGTTATTAAAATCTCCCATCAGCAACCAGGAACCTTCAGATAAATAAACGTGGTTAAAATGTAATTATGGGATTCCAATTCAAATCTGATTTCAGTCTATTTATATAGGATTATAATATAGCTAGTTATACATTTAGAAAAGTGATGAAGCTTCAATGGACCTGGATCGAACTGGACAGCTTATAATCTGCAATAATGCAGCTGGATGTGAGATGATGTGAGCATTAGCTTCATGTTTTCAGGATAAATATTATCAATGCTTCAACATTTATTTTACTTGATTTAAGCAATAGTTTTTATGACCCAATTGAAACGTCTATTTCCACTGAATTCAACTCAGTATAGATTAAACTCAGACCTACCAGAACCACAAACAAAACCTCAGGATGATTCACTCATGCAGCTTCGCAGCTTCAAAGATCTGCTGCCTACAAAAACAAGCTTCTGAAACTGAAAACCTCTGGGAACAGAAATGTGTTACTTTTTCATACTAATCCATTTCAAATTGATCTCAAGATGAAAGCTTTGTTTATTCAGAGAAATGTGAAGGAAATATTCCTCCGACGATGAGAGTCACAGCGTCTCATTAATGCCGCTCCGATAAAATCAAAAGAATAAAGAAAAAATATTAATATGAGAACACAAACTGCTCCTTCCTGTGCAGGTGGTCAGGTATTTCTGGCTGCTGGGATTTCCTGGGTTTTTATCGATGGGTTCTGTCGGTTCTTCCCGCCTCAGCAGCTGCAGCTCTGAAAATGAAACCTATGGATGGGTTTGGCTTTGCCTTGTTTAACAAAATCATAGCTGCTTTCTGAGGCCTTCTGGTTCACTTTAGTGTTGCACAAGAGAGACAAAATGATCCCAGTTACAAAGACCCAAGATCTCCCAAAGCTTCCTGTAGGAAATGAGACAGATGCTGTGGTTTCACTGATCAGGAAGCGACTCAGCAGCTGGTGGAAGCCGTGCCGACCTGGACTCTCACATCTAGATGCAAAACTCTGGAAAAACATGAAACTGTCAGAATACATGCTAACATTCAAGAAAACAACATAAAATGTGTATAGCTGATGAAAAACCTTTCTCATGAAGTAGTGTGACGTTCGCCGTCAGGCCCCTGCAAGCCGAGTCCCTAAGAAACGTCGCCAACATCTCCGAGTCGAGGTCCTTCTGCCGACCTTTAGGTCAAACCGCGGAAAAAAAGAAAATCCAAGTAACTTAGGGATGCAAGTTATTAATTATTGACTTAATCTAAACTTGATTGATCTTTATAATCAACTGATGTTTAATTTAATGAATGATTCGTTCAATTAGTTGGACGTTTTCTTGAAAACCTGAGTTTTCTCTGGCCTCTTTGGGGTTAAATTTTTCACAATATGATGGAGAATGACGGAGCTGAGATCCTGTGGGATCCAGATCCAGACAGACAAGATGGTGATGGAGAACCAACCGGATATTGTGGTGGTGGATAAAGAACAGAGGAAAGCCGTTGTGGTGGATGTAGCAACACCAAGTGATTACAACATCAGGAAAAAAGAGCATGAGAAACTGGAGAAAAACCAGGACCTCAGGGAGGAACTGGAAAAAAACTGGAAGGTGAAGACCACAGTGGTGCCTGTGGTCATCGGGGCAGAAACCCCCAAACTGGAGCAGTGGATAAAATATATATATATATATACAAATTCCCTGTGTGTGTGTATGGCCCCACCATCTTTGTTTCTCTATCTACTAACTCGCTTAAAGATGACCAGTAGCGCCCTCTTCTGTTTGGTGTCCAAACAGGAAGGTCTAAACCAGGGGAGCCCAAAGTGGGTCCTGGTTCCTCAGCATCCTGCATGTTTTAGTCTCTCACTGGTTTAACACACCTGGTTCAAATGATGGATGTTAGAGAAGAACATTGACCTGCTAAAGAGGTTGTTACTATCAGCAGGGAGAGAATAAAACATGCAGGATGCCGGGTCAGTAGGACCCACTTTGGGCTCCCCTGGACTTAGCGGTTAATCATTGGAAGTAATTTTAATCTAATAAACAATTAATCAAAAGTTGATAAATTGCATCCCTACGGCTAACTAAACTATTTATAACACAAACCTCAATGGAAACAATCTGATCAGCAGAATATGAATACAACAGATGAAGAAATGAAAAAGAAACATGAAGTATTTTCAGTTTTAGAGATTATTGTTTGATGAGAGGCTGAATGTGACGTGATGTCGGTCGGTGAGTTACTCCTTACTGTACAACAGGAATCTGTTGAGCGAATCCTCTGAGCCGGTCTCTGCCACAGGCGGCTCTAGTTCCTGGAACACGATGCAGTCGCTGCAGTTGGCCCACAGGCCGTTCCACAGCAGATTACGGCGCTGCGGCCTCCCTGGATCAGAACCCACACAGATAAGGCTCAGAGGCGGGTCCACTCCAGTCCAGAGGTACAACAAACATTTCTGCTTCACTTATCAAGCAGCCAAGCTGAATATATGAAGGGTTTCTTGTTTTTAGGAAATCATGACGTTCAGACATATAATTTTTGTTGATTTCTCTCATTAATAATTTATAGTGGTGAGAAAGATTTTAGTTTGTTCCTTAACGTGAACATAAAACGTTATTATGATTTATCATGTTTTAAATAAAATTCTGTCAGTTGTTCACCAGATATGTTTAAAACTAAAACTATTTTAAAAGTGAGCCACATTTTCTCGAGGTCCACAGATTGTTTCAGGCAGCTCAGGTTTTTACAATCTCCTCATTAAACACTGTCAAAATTTGTGGAAATCCTAGAAATGTTCTGAATTACTGACTTGAAATGGTACATTGGATATCACTTTATCAAGTCCAGAGGACTCAATGCGATAATATTCCTCCTCCCTTCGTCACTGCAGGAAACTTTTTTGCTGCTGTGCAACCATTCAACAGCTGTTAAAGTCTTATTCTGCAGCAAAAACATTTTAAAAAGGTGCACAGTGGTGCTATTAGACCTTGACTGTAAATAAACGAGATCATTAACGAATCTGAAGCAGCTGACAGCACATGAAGGCAGTTCATGCTATTATCTAAGTTTAATATGTGGAGGAAACAGAGTTCCTAAATATTATGATTAGGGTGAAGAAAGATGAGTTTGGATGATAATAAAAAAATTAATAAAAATAAACAGTTAACCCAAAACAGTACCCTGGGGAACTCCATGTGATGAGAATGTGGTTCTAATGTTTGGTGCAATGTGGCAAGCTGAACACATTCCTAAGAATAAATATCACATTTTTACAGGCTTGAAAACCAAAACCAGCGCTGGGATTTCCCCAGCAGCTCACAATATAGTTCTGGAGAATCACATCTTTGATGTCAGGTGTTTTCTTCTTCATTTTTCCCCTTTTCTCGATTCGTACGCAGACATAAACACACCACCGCCGTTTTAAATCCTGATCCGTCTCTGTGTCGACACCAGCAGATAGTGAAAGCTGCACTGACCTTCCAGCACCAGCTCATCGCTGCCCGGCTGCACATGATACGTCCAGTTCCGCTTTATGCAGTCGTCTCCCCTACAGAAACAAAAAATAAAACCAAAACTGACCTATTGACAGATACAAGAGAGAAGTAATAGTTTCATTTTTCAACAAAATTGTTTTTACTTTTTCTACTGTCAGATTCCCTTTTCAAGTTTTTATTGACAAACTAAGCTGGTGATTTTGGTTTCAATGAAGCTGTGACACAAAAGCTTTAGTTCCTTTTTTAAACTTTTAAACACCAAAACGTCCTCTGTTGCTGATTTTTATAGATGCAGCTACATACAGATTTTAAATACAAAAAGCTAATCGACCTTCACTAAAAAGCAGCTTGACAAACATTGGAGCTTATCTTGGTATTTTAGACCAACGTATGTTTGGGTTCAACGTCCAAAGACAGACTGTGAGCAAAAACTGGAAGTTCAACGGTTTGAGTTCAACCGTCTGGCAGAAGATCATAAATATCAGTAAATGCTGGATTACACAGTTAAATGGCCGATCAGTAAAGAAATCTGGTGCATATATGAGCCGATTCCCATGAAGCACCTTTTACTATCCATTTATTAATGGTTTAATCCAGAAATTGATCAACTGAACACAGTATTGATTAGAGCCAATCAGAAAGCTCTGAGGATGTTTTAGCTGCAGATGCATCCTGTGCTACAAATGATCAGGCATTGACTAAATGAGTTATTGCATTTTAGACAATAAAATGTTTATTTTCCTATTTGAAAAAGGAACTGAATGTTTGGATATGATTAAATGAAACATCTGCAGATGGAACCGTTTTATTTTTACCTGATTATTCATCAGAAAAATTGATTCTGAAAATATTCACTAACTGCAGCCATAGTCATGTATAGTGAACTGTTAGAGAAATATTAAAATGCAAGCATTGGTACACAGAGTGGGGGTCAGAGTTCAGAGGTCAGAGCATTCTGCAGAGTTAGTAGTTGCAGAACTTCATATGTCCTTCGGATTGGGTCAAGAATGTTGCAGAGAGAGATTCTAAAACTGGGTTTCTGTAGCTGAGGAGCTGTATGAGGAGCTGCCAGTTACATCAACAAGAGCAACGCGGAGCGTCGAGTGCAGAAGTGAAAATCAGTTTTTCCTCCAGCTATGCTAACATGACTTCTCACTAAAGCACAAAACACCGGCCATGAACAGGACAGTCTGGAGCGGAAGAAACGGACTGGGCTGACCTCTACCTGACAGAGCTCCTATGGGATGAATTAGAATGGTTAGTCTCATCCAACATCAGTGTCTGACCTCACAAATGTGACCAAAAACTCCCATCAACTCTCTTAAGCCTTGTGGAAATCCTACCAGAAGAACTGGAGCTGCTGCAGCGGAAAACAACGAGCTGGGATCAAATCAGTGAGTTTGAATCACAAACGGAACGTCACACGCACTCACACACCCAGTGTGTGAGTGTGAAGGCACATGAAGGAATACTTTTAGCATGACACACACTTATGCATATAGAGCTGATATACATAGAAATGTGTGAAGGAGGTTGTTGTCATTCTGAAACTATCAGCTGCTAATGCATTAGTTTCCTGCATCCAATTATTCCATCTTTTGTGTGTGTGTGTGTGTGTGTGTGTGTGTGTGTGTGTGTGTGTGTGTGTGTGTGTGTGTGTGTGCGTGTGTGTGTGCGTGTGTGTGTGCGTGTGTGTGTGTGTGCGCGTGTGTGCGTGTGTGTGTTTGACTTCTCACATCCGCATGTTCCCAGTCATGACCAGAGTGGTGTTGGACTTGTCCTCCAGGGTGAAGACGATGTTGTCAAACATCTTGAACCTGATGATGTCTGAGTCCCGCGGACTGACGGCCGCCTTGAAGAACCATTTCCCCGCAAACTGAACACACACACAGGGAGAGAGACGGTGTGTCGTGGGGGAGCGGAGAGGCAAATACGAGAAGAAGATTATTAAAGATAGAAACCCACGACTTGCAGCAAAGACCACTTGTGGAAAGAACAGAGGAGGAGGTGGAAAGTTCCCTTTTGAGGCAACGCATCTCAGTAAAACACCAGTAAACCACATGAGGGATGGTTAACCGTCCTTCAAGGGTCCATTTACCGTTTTACTGACAGAAAGCAAACATTTTGAGTCTCACCTGGTGCAGGTCGAGGGAGTTCACAGCCAGCTGCTCTCGATTCTTACAGGGAGCAAAAATCTGCTGAACAAAAGCATGAAAATACAAAAAATATAGCCAAACGTCATTGAACATGACTGCCAATTAAATCAGTATGTACAAATGTCTGTGAAGTCCAAGGACACGTCAGACTTTATGCAATATTGCTAAATTAAACAGAGTGGGTGTGGGTGAATTATTAGCTACTGTTCTGCAGCGGTTCTGCCGTTAACAACAATCATCTGGGGTTGATCATGAGGTTTCTGCATCCTTTGGTGCAAACTAATGTGGTTTTTGAGGAACTTGTTCATAGTATTAAGTGAATCAAACTTTCATTTTTTTTCAAAGAAATGAACATTTGAAAACCCACTTTAAAAAACTAACTTCCTGAGTGAATCAGCTCCATGTGGGAGGATGTGGTAACATCAAAATATCATCAAAAAGAAGCAGATAATTAGAGAACGTTTGGCTTCAACCTCAGCTTCCGTATCAGAGGCAGTTTAAAGGAAAACAGTCAGAACCAGAATGTGAGCAGAATTATTACCTGTGCTGCTGCCTGGACTCCAGGGTATGTTTCGAAAGAACTGGTCAATTAAATAACTAACTGCATAAATTAACATTTCTAAAAGCTGTTTGTTGGGGGACAGGATTAAACCCCAGTCATTTATTTAAAGCATTCTAAAAGAAATGAAAATATTTAAAAAATAATAAACAAAAGATTGAAATAAATTATTTTTAGAAATCAGAGCAATATACATATAATCTACATATAATGTATTTAATTCATAAATATAAAATAAAAGGTAAATAAATGAAGTAACCTTTGGAGCAGTCTTTATTTTCCATGTTCTTTTCTTATCATAGCCACACAAAAAGAAAATATACCAGAATTACTAAGGGGTGTTTAATTTAGATTTATTTACTTTTAAATACATATTTATTTTTAAATGAGTAAATCCTGAAGCCGTCTGGGACTGGACGTGTGAGCGTAGATGAGCCTGTAAACCATGAGTGGCATGTGGAGGTTACTGGAGCTTCTGTCGAGCTGGTGAGTGAACAGCAGCAGCAGCAGCCTGGAGCTGCACTGGGACACCTGGAGGTTGAACTCTGGCATGTCGTCCTTTCAGCAAACCTTCTGGGCTCAGTCAGGATTTCATACCCTGTAATTGCACAATGCTCTCTGAAAAGATCACTTTAACATACTGTGTGGATAAAGAAACCAGCATGTAGCTGCATGTTCCCTCAGCAGCACAGCATGAAGCTGAAGGAGCAGCCATTTTCCAAGCCAGGTTCAGGATTATCTGAACTGATCAGTGTTGTATAGTAACGAAGTAAAAACACTTCACTACTTTACTTAAGTATATTTTGGAGTACTTTGTACTTTCCTCAAGTATGAACATTTTTGATAACTTTCACTTTTACTTCACTATATTTCCGAACTTAGTTGCATCTTTTACTCTGATACATTTTCAATGTGTGGTTTAGTTACTTGTTACAAAAAAGCGAGAGAGAGAGAAACGCTGGAGTTTTGACCCACCTACTGATTGGCTGCTACAAAGTCGGACACTAATGGAGCCCCATATAACACTAATGGAGCCCCATATAACACTAATGGAGCCCCATATGGAGCCCCATATAACACTAATGGAGCCCCATATAACACTAATGGAGCCCCATATAACACTAATGGATCCCCATACAACATAAAACACAGGCATATGTGGTTCATGTCAGAAGCTGGTTCAGTTGTAAAGCATGCAAAGTTACCTTGTGCTGTAGGTAAAGCACCTAATGATGCCTGCAGGTTTATCTATTAGCAGGTTTAATTTTGCCTGCACTTGG
>CAEGAF010016283.1:0-41360 GCA_903067075.1 Micropoecilia bifurca
TCTGTGTGTGTGTGTGTGTGTGTGTGTGTGTGTGTGTGTGTGTGTGTGTGTGTGTGTGTGTGTGTGTGTGTGTGTGTTACACCGTGCTTTGGCAGGCAGAGTGATGGTCAGGAATCGGGTTTTTTGATTGAAATAGCATGCTGAGTTCCCGTTTCGGCAGCCTTTAAATTACAGAGTCTCACAGATGCAGAAAACTCTCCGGGGATGAAATCAGAAAAGGAAAAAATAAATATATAAATAAATAAATATTTGAGGATATTCAGAGTTTGACTGAAAGGATGTTGAGCCAGAACCAGTCAGTTTGTTTTGCTCTGACATCATAACCTCAGATGTGAAGGTTCATGTCTGCAGACGTCGTGGATCAGTGATGATGGCATCCATTAAACGGTACTGAACCTGTGTTTCATCGCTTAAATCTCCAAAGTAGCATAACAAGCTGGAGAGGGTTTTTCCTTTATATTTTTAACCACATGAGCTTTACTACATTTCCAGTCACACGAGTGTATTTGTTTAAGTCCAAAATTTTACATTTCTATCACCATTTTTTTTTTCAATTGTTATTCAAACCAATTTCATATCACCTATCATCTTTTGGACTTACAAAAGAGAATAACTGATCCAACTTAAATAAACTGTTTTAGAAAGTTAATCCGAGTAAACTTTATTCAGTTAGCTTAACAGGACAATTTAAGCACTAATTTGTCTGCAATATAGCTAATCAACAACAAAAATCAACACAAAGATTGATCAAACTCACTTTTCTTCTTACAATTACTACCAGAAGGGGAACTGTGGAGGAAATTATTTTGATATCTATTAAATTAAATGGAAAATTGTTCTGACGTCATAGCTTTAGTTTAGAAATAACAATAAAACCAAAACGCCCCCCAAAGGCATCCCAGCGACCCCCTTTTGTAAAAATGTCCGCCAGCGCCCCCTGCCGTCCTCTGAACGCCCCCCTGGGGGGCGGGACCGCCCACGTTGAGAACCACTAGTTTAGATTGAAAAAGTATGTTGTTTGCATGGGAAAATGCCAGCAAATATGATTTCATTTGGTTTTTGTATTTTTGCATTTCCCAGATAATATTCATTGGAGCTGAACTTTCCAATTGTGACATCAGTGTGTTATCCATCTCTGTTTCCAGAACATTTTAAGAATATTAACCCCACTGGCTGATTTGATTATTTTACTGCATTTAAATCACCCTTAGTATAATGATGATATAAAGAAAATCTGAGACAATCAGAGTGTTTTAAATGTTATTTTAGATTTTGCTTTTGGGAGCGCATGAACGCATCTTCACCTAGCCAAAGTCAGTAAATGTGTTGTCAAGTTCCTTTAATAACTACTACAGCTGCCAGTCTCTCTGGGTAAGTCTTTAAAGGTTTGGCACGTCACGTCGCTGAGATTTCTATCCCTTCCTCAAGACAAAACAACTCCACCTCTTTGAAATTGGACAGGTCCTCCTGGACTGCAGTCTTCAAGTCAGACCACAAACTCTCATTTGGATTGCGGCTGGACGTCTTTCCAAGAAATGCAAACGTGTCTCTTTAAAACTGCTCTAGCATAGGTCGAGCTGTGTGCTCCGGGGCGGCTGTTCCTGTTACCCTTGTCAGTCCTCTGGAGCAGTGAAACGCAGTCTGAGTTTAACATCAGCAAAGTGCGAGCGATCAGTGGAGAGGGGACAGAGTTGGAACATGGCAGCAAATCACCCAGAGAATTATCCTGAGCGAACAATAGAAAAACTGAGATTTCTTTCTTCTGGGAAAAAGTCTTCAGTATAAATGTGAAATTTAATTCATGAAGATGAATTTGCTTAAAGGAAACATGCCAATTTTGAAAAAATAAAAATAAAAAGATTAGTGGGTTTTGGCTGTACCGAAATAAATGCATCTTGCAAAACTGTTTTCATAACACAGGAGTCAAGTGATCAAAAGCTGGACGTTACTGCTGGAGGAAACGACGAAGAAGACGACAGGAAATGGGAGGAGGATGATGATTAGTTTTATTTGTCTGGACAATGTGCTGCTGGCCACACCAGAGCTCTCACAGCACCACACAGACAATGAAAAGATGTGTGTCATTCGATTCGAACGCCGTATCTCTTTTGTAAAATGGCCGACTCTCCAAAACGGCGCATACGTAACTGCTCCAAGTACAAGGGGCTTGTCACTCCAACGCCTGAATAAGACGCTAATGTTTCCTGATACATCCGTTGCCACCATGTTTTTTAATGTCTTATGTGAACAAGCCTGTTCACAGGTGATTTCTATTTCATTTCTTATTTAACAAAAACGCTGCAATTGTGAAATTTTGTTTTTTCGACATCAGCAGAATATTGACAGAGATTTACAATGGAGACGCAGCTTATGTTAGCATTGGTATTTGTGCACAAAACATAGAGCAGTACTTTTACACAGCAGATTTGATTGTTTTTAACCTTGAAAATTTCTGAATTGAGGGCAAAGTCACGGTTAGCTTACTGCTTCAACACTGCCCAACACAAGGTCGGAGAGTTTCTCTGGACCAAAACAAAACAAAATGAAGCCGCAGCTTCCACGGGGAAACACAGTCTCCGTCTTTCTGAACTATTCATGCTCCATACTGTTCTATAGTTAAGACTTGCTTTTTTCATCTCTGTGACTTTTGGCTTCAAAACACAGAATTCCTGCTGCATTAACACGACTTCCTCTCTGCCCCTGTCCTGTCCTGTCCTGTCCGCCCCAGCAAACTGAAGCCACGCTGTACCAGCCAAGCTAACGGTTTGACCTTCCTCAGGGGTCACGTCTATTGTTGCAGCCGCCCCGTCCACCGCAGAACCCCTGCTTGCACTTGGAGCCGGCTCTGTGGAGCCAATCATCCCTCCACCCACCCGCACCCCCGCTCAATAACCGGGCTCGTTCTGAGAAGACGTGGGAGTGAAAGGTCCGATTAGGGCCTGCTGGAAGCGTTCAGCGTGTACGCTCCCTACTCCGCCCACCACATCGTCCCAGCAGGCGGCCCCTCCACCCCCTCTCGGCCCCGCACCGCTCAGAGCCGTGATTGGCATGTGAATTGCAGTGTGTGGTGATGATAATAAGAGTGCTAACCGGGGCCAGGCCTGCGCCTTCCAGCCAGCAGCCAATCTGAGCTGGCAAGGCCTGAAAGGCGACCGCTGCCACCGTCTGAAGAGGCAAATAAAAATGACAAGCTAACTGTTAAGAACTGCTGATTTTTCACATGTTGTTTTAAAAGCTTTTGTGGCTCTGCCAGAAACATTTTTTCACCAACTGCCCCAACCATTTTTTTTCCGTCTTCTTCCATATTTTCATTCTTCTTGGCCTCAACCACATTCAGATACTTGAAACCCCTCATTTATCAAAAAAAATCTAAAAATAATCACCCTCCGCTGTAGTCCAGCTCTGACATTTTTTTTTTTCAGAAAAATTTGCTCACTGTGATTACTTCCAGTGTGACGAAAACCGATCCAGACAAGTCTGACTCAAAGTTTTCACGCAAAACAATCAATTTCCTACGAACAATTATCATTTCCTCCGACCGTTAGCAGCTCTGAACAGAGCAAATAGCACATTTCAAGTCTCAGCGAGACACACTTTTACATGGATGGCTAAGAGTTTCTGAAAGTGATATTTTAATGTAAGCAGACAACATCATAATTTATACTAAACTCCGTTTAGTATAAATCCACATTTTTCCAGGAAGCTGAAGCTAATGACTAAGAAATAAAAAGACTTTAACCACCTTAAAACAACTGCTACTTCAAAAACATAATGGGCTTTATGCAAACAATATTTAATAAACCTTTAAACTACAGCGCGATCATGTTTCCATGGCGAAACACACATAAAGCAAAGATTATTTACACAGGACGTTGAGGTTGGAGGCTGTGCGCCACCGAAATTCTTCCACTGTACAAAATGTGCTGAGAACATAAAATGTAAACACAAACTGATAAAATAGTGTTAAACATTTTAGCTTTCTTTCACTGACACGCTTTTATATATTATCATTGTTATTTAGTTGAGATGGCTGTACAAATTAAATGAAGGGAGATTTTCTTGTTATTTCAGACCTATTGAGACTCTGATGTCATTCTTACTTTTCAGCAAGTTAGCAGCTTTGTTAATTAAAAAAAGTCCTCAATATTGATGAAGACGTTCTAGTTCCACTGGTAGATTATTTCACTAAGACATTTTCTCCATGTTAAAGGTGAAATTATCTATAAGTGGACTGGGACATTTTCATCAATATTGAGGAATTATTGACTTAAACAAGTGCTAAAAATGTACTTTTAAGTTAGTTATTTCAAGTGCCAAGATATTTGAACTAGAAACCAAACGTGTTTTTGCAGTGTACTAAATGAAGAAGCAGAGAAAGGTATCTACTGCAGGTACATAGATCCTTTTTGCTGTTGTCAGCTAAACCAGCTAAACCTCACTTTAAAAGTTCGAACTGGATTATTTCGCGCCTTTTTTAAATTCAAATATATTACAGTACTGGTAAAGTACACCAAACACTCCTCGGAGTAGTTTTGAAAACCTGTCCGTCCTTTCTGGATGAAAATAGTTCTCACCTCCCGGTGGCTCCCCCGGTCCCCCCGGTCAATCACCGTCCCCGGCTTGGCTCGAGCTTCCCGGAGGAAGAGAGGGAAAAAGAGAGAGAGAGAGAGAGAGAGAGAGAGAGAGAGAGAGAGAGAGAGAGGCTGACTCCCATTATCAATTACGGCTGTTTTTGTTTCCTTTTACCACAACATTAACCGCACAGTTACTGGCAACCAGAGAAGGAAGGGAGACAGAAAGAAGAAGAAGAAAAAAGCCATTTTCATCGAAAAGAATTAGCTATCTAAACAAGTGAGACGGGTGTGGCGTCGAGCCCTGGATTTACAGCTGGCCTCGCGCGGAAGCTTTGTGGACAGATGAAGATCTATATGCGTTTAATGGGAAGAGGGTGAGTAGCAAAGGGATAACTGGAGGCTTAGGAGAGGAAAGGGAAGAGGAGGGAGGAGATAATTCACAACACACTTGTGGTGAGAGCGGGAGGCAGCGACTTGGCAGAGGCCTTCCTCTCCTCTCCTCTCCTGGTCTCTCTCCCCTCCCGTCCTCCTCCCTCGTTACCCGCCGATCAGGCCGAGGCAGCGGGAGCCGGTGAAGGCTGGATGCCGCGGCACATGAGCCATTAAATCGTCCAACACTGTGGACAGCGGGGAGGCGGAGGGGGGAGCGGCGGGACCAGGCGTCATGCCCGGGATCCCAAATGTAGCCAGTGGGGAGAGCAGAGGAGCTGCAAAGCAAAGAGGAACCCCGGCTGTCTTACCCAAACCGCTGGAGGAACTTTGATTTATTGTTATTATTTTTAATACGTTTATTCTGCGCAGTTCAACCTCTGCGTTTCTCTAAAATTATACGAAAGTTGAGGACTTTAATTTCAATTTCTCAGGAGCTAAAATCTATGCTAACGCGGTTATACAGAGCGCGTCTTGTATGCAATTTCCACGCGATTTCATTAATGGAATAAAGCACACAAGGTTATTCTAATACAAATAAAAACTGAAATTGAGAAAAAGTTTTCATTTACTGAAATAAAAAAATGTAATTTGGGAGAACTATAACTAACTGGAACTATATTGTGTGATTATGAAACTAACTAAAATATATCCATCCATCCATTTTCTTTGCACCCTTGTCCCTTAGTGGGGTCGGGAGGGTTGCTGGTGCCTATCTCCAGCTAATTCCGGGCGAGAGGCGGGGTACGCCCTGGACAGGTCGCCAGTCTGTCGCAGACTAAAATATATTTAAACTGCAAATATAATTTGTTTTTATGTTAACTTTAATGAAAAAATATCTTAACCCTGGTTGCACATTTCTAAACTAGAGGATCTGCACAGATCCACAGCTCAGTTGAGACTATCTGCTTGAATGGCCCAGTCAAAGTCCAGACCCTAATTCAATTGAGCATTTGTGGAAAGACGATGAGCTCTTCTTACTGTCTGACTGAGCTTAAGCTGTTCTGCAACGTATAATGTAAAGTTTTTGAGCTTTGCATCATGTTATAAAGTTATTCCCTCATTAAAAACAAACCTGGAGTGTTGGTTTGATACTTTCACGAATATCAGAGAAATCCTTTCATCTCCATGGCAACCATTCAGCTGTAAATACCTGGGTGGACCAAGAGCTGCTTTGAGGACGAAGCTCCCCCTCAGAGCTTCAGTTTTTGAGCAGCCCTCCCTCACTCAGCTCCTCCAGACTAGCGAGGAGCAATTAGCAAACATCTGGTGGAACTGCACATCTGGTGAGGTCATTACAGGAGCTACTTCTCAGAGCAAGCTGGAATAAACGTTGTTAAAGGGTTAATAGAGGAGACATCTTGTGATGACTTCCTGAAGGCGGAGCTTCAGAACGAGCAGGAGCTTCTTAAAGAGACAGAGGCCCAATTTCAAGGTGTTAAATTACAAAGTCAATTCTCTTTTACATCATATTTAATGTATACAACTGAATGTAACATAGTTACCTTTATTGTACTGTAGAATGGCACTGTGTGCCTGGAAAACACGTAATACTGCTCCTTTAATTTACTTATGAAGACCAAAACACATCGTCTTAATTAAAAAACTCAGGACTCTGGTCTCACCCACATCACTGATTGATAAAGAAAAACTTAATTTCTTTATGGGAACTTATTGAGAAGACAAGGAAAAATGAATTCAAGAACAGTTTGAACTGCAAAATGGCCCATTAAATATGTGTCAGGAATTATTATTTCAGAGAAATTGCTGTAAGAATTGAGGAGCTGTTGATTTTGGTTGAGACATTTATGATACACATTCAAATAGTATTTTATTCATTTGTTTTTTTACTGTATCCCTAAAATATCCTCCGATACGTCCCTGAAGGAGAGCATTTTGACTCCTTTAAGCATCAAAATTAGGCAGCTGACTGACGTTTAGAAACATCTTTCTGATTTTTCTTCACATTCTCTGAAGAGAGACATTTTTCCTACTGGACTAAAATTTCTACCTCTAATCAGCCAGCAGAGAGGACGCTGTGGACCTTCACCACGAAGAAGGGCCAAATTTAAAACAGAGGTTATAAGAAGCAGATGTGATCCTTCACACACACACACGCGCGCGCGCACACACACACACACACTATCCAGCCGATGACATCTGAGGGTCAAATGAATTTGTCACAAGGTTGGGAAATACTCACCTCTTGGCTTTGTTCTTCTACAACAAACCTTATTCAAGATTTTTTAAATCTCTAGTAATGTGAGCACAGATACACGTTGTTTTAAAATGTATGGAACTAGATTTGGTTCGCTGCAAAAACACAAAATATTACAAAGTAATTTTGGTTCAGATATCTTAGTTCATTTAAAATAAGACAAAACTAACTTATAAGTAGCTTTTCAGCAAGAAATAGGAGCTTGTTTTGAGTCAATAATTCCTTAATATTGATGAAAAATTACTAGTTTCATTGGCAGATTATTTCACTTATAATATGGGAACAATGTCATGTTATAAGTGAAATAATCTGCCAACAAAACTAGTAATTTTTCATCATTAAGGAATTATTGACTCAAAACAAGCTCCTATTTCTTGCTGAAAAGCTACTTATAAGTTAGTTTTGACTTATTTCAAGAAACTAGACCAACATTACTTGGTAATATTTTGTGTTTTTTTTTGCAGTGTGCGTGTTTAACGTGAGCCTTCACTTTTCCCCGCAGCGAGCCGCCGTACAATAAGTGCATACAGCGTCCTGCGTTCAAACCCTTCACACGCGTCACACTCTGCAGGTTGGAGGGAGTTTGACGTTTGGCAGCGAGCGGGCATCCGCTCCAGCACTCCGTGCCTAGAATAACCCTTTAACACACACACACACACACACACACAGAGAACACACACTGCTCAGCATCACGGTCCCGACTTAAAACAAACCATCAGGGGGCCCCGTCACTTCCATTCAGCGCTGAGATACAGGCGGACAGGCCTGTTTATAAACACGCAAACACTGCCAGCTGGGAGAGTGTGTGCTCTCATACTGCATACGCAGAGATGCATGGCCGTGCAACTGCTCGTGATTACTCTCTGGGCTCTGCTCTGCAGCTGCAAACACACACACACTTCAGCTTCAACTGTAACCAAAAATATATTTAAAAATGACTCTTTATGTAGGGGGAAGAAAGGGGGAAAAAAGGTGGATATTACACTAATAAAACAAGATGGTAGAATTTAATTGATAAAATTGGTGTGATGGTTTGCTACATTTTGTTTAGGTAGATTGATGTCAACAGAGCCAAAACCAAACATTCAGCACCACAAGTCTAGTACAACCGTCCAGAAAACTGCAAAACAGCTGAAAGACTGACTAAAAACCCTTAGTCTGTCTAGAGTTGTCTTTGAACCATAATAAATGAAACGTTGAGTGATATTTTGATGTTTAATGACTGTTGGAAAAATGTAGCTTTTCAGTTGTGTTTCTATGATTTTTCATTTTTGCATTTCTATGATGTACGGCACTTTCAAATGCCTCGTTGATGAAATGTCTTACACAAATAAACTTTATGTACTGATGGAAATAAAGACACGTAGACACACTTCTAGTGTTTTCCTAAACTGGACCCCTGAATAAAATAAATTTAATCACATCAACTTTCAACCTAAATGAATTTAAAGAAATCTGTCACGTTTGGTATTGACTTAAACATTAGACAGAAAAAGCAGCTTTTTAATTTTAATTTGTATTTAGTTAATCAAATGGATGTATGAGGAATCTGTCTGACCAATGAGTTTAAAATGCATCCATAAGAATCATCTCCATGACACACTGAACAAATTCTCTTACAAAACAGATTTCAAATCTCAAATGGATTTTCCTGGTCAAATAAAGGTTAATAATAAAATAATAATAATCATCATCATCAAATCTATTTAATCTAGTTTGTTTACAGCCGTGCTGAAGTCTTTAAATAAAAAAGCAATTTGAAAGGGATCCAAATTCACCGCCTGGTGGTGTTTTCTTATGATGCCAGCATTGCGGCTGCCCACCCAGGGAAGCATTCTGTCAAGGGGTGGCACAAAATCGAACATTGCTTCTGCCTTACTTCTCTGCATTGTGCTCAATGTTGAAAATATTTTTTTAAATGTGCTGCTACGTGAGTATGTTGAACACATTTTATCGACAGTGGCAAAATTAATGGCATACATTTGATTTTTAGTTCAAAATATAAAATATTTACTCCGATTGACCCAAAAAAAATTTTTTTTGTGTGATTTTTTTTCTAGCATCATGACGACCTTGAAAGGCTAAAACATGCAAGTTATAAACAAGTCAACCTGAACTGAATTATTTTACATAATTAGTATTATATTAACAGATTCTCAGGCATTTTGAATAGTTCCTCCATTTAAACTATATCACAGAAACTGATAGGGATAATAAAACATTGCATGATTGTGTTATGTTGTCAATGTTTTAATGTTCTTCATGTTTGTGGGACCATACGTTTCATTAAGGCCACCTTCAAGGCTTTAGCAGTGAACAAATAATGAGCTAATTATTAATCAACAACATGTCGACAGGCTAGGAGGCGTGAAATGATGGCAGAGCTCCTAATTTCAGCCGCTCATCAGACTTCCGCCTCAATGGAAACCCGAGGATCTCACCAAATTGGGTTTGAGTGTCGCGTTTCCGCCGAGGGCTCGTGTTGGGCCTAATAAGAGGAAACATGTGTGCCAAATATCCCGGAACAGGACAAACTCAGATTTGCGCTGGATTAGGGAGCAGAAAAGCAACAAGGGGGAAGGCGTTTCCTGCTGGGCCACCAGGACAGCCGTCATCACGCTGCCGACATCCGCAGATCGAGAGAGGAAGATCTCTGAGCTGACTGCTGAAGACAAAACGGAACATATTTTTATATATTTGAGATACTTGTGAGGAGGGAAAAAGTCTGGAGGTTTTACCTCAGAATAAGGACATGGAGCCAGGGCCGGCACAGAATTTTATGAGGCCCCAAACTGAGGGGCCCACTTTCAGGGAACTTCACCACGGTCAGACAGATTAGAGAGTTGAGGAGGCAGGAGAGAAAGGAATGCTTGGATCACAAGTTAGCTCAGGAAAAGAAGCCTGCTAGTAAATGATCTACCAAAAGAAAGCAAATTCAATATCATTAAAATGTGACTGCTAACTTTAAAGTTACAAAGGTTTTTCTTACAAATAGAGAAAATACAACAATTAAAAATTGTATATGACATTTAGAATCGTTTTTGGACTTTTTTAGCTTTTAAAATGTATATATGTTCATTTATTTTTATTTAAACTTAATTTTTTTTAAAAGTTCTTCAAAAATAAAATCAAATAAACTACATGAACTTACCAGTTGTGCATTGATGCACATTTTGGTCATTAATAACTTCTCAGGTAGACACCTCTGTTGTGATGCTTAAATTGGTGTACAATCCAGTCAAACCACCATTTTTCCAAAAATATGTAAGGATTTTTGTCTTTAAATTCAAAGTTCATCTCCCCAGCAACATATCAAAATAAAACTCCTTTAAATCTGTTTTGACATTTGAGTACAATGAGACACCCCTAACATGTACCTACACTACAAATTAGTTATTGGTATTAGCAAGGTTACATTAGCTTACACCAAGAACAATGCGTTGTGCTGGTCCATTTAAGAGGGAGAATTGTAAGAGAAGAAATTATCACGAGATGAAGTCACTGCTTTTTCACTTGTATTGAGTGTAGAGAAGAGCTCACTAGTCCCCTGAGTGGACTCTTTCGGTTATGACGTTAACTCACCCCTCTTCCAGACAAAGGATTTAATTACATCATTTCCACATTTTAAATCAAACTAAGTAATGCAGATAATCAGAATAATTTGATCTAATATTAATCAAATCAGTATTATACCCTGCAACAATCGCAGCTTAGCAATAGAAAACATTTTATTTTTGAGTCCTTATATTCCGCCCCCTGCTCCGCCCCCCCATGCTGCTTCGCCCCCTGGGTGGTGAGCCACATCAGGTCCAGCACTATCTCTCGTTCCAGGACGGAATTGGCAAAGTTCGCTTTACTTAAGTCCGGCTCTGCAGCCGTAGATGTTTCGGAGGCTTTGATCACGTTGTGCGCTTCAGCTCCTAAACTCTGAAGGGGAGACGGAGACGTTTTGGGGAAGGACTGAAAAGCCGACTCCCGTCCAGGTTCCGACGACAGAGCAACATGTGATTCGGGTTGGTCATAGCTCTCCATTTCCCGGCTGTTGTCGGGAGATTTCCATCAGCAACCAAACCGAGCGTGCCGTAAACACAGCCCTCATTTGTTTTCTCCTCAGAGCAATTATAGCATGTGATTAAAACCATTTTAAACAGAGCCCTCGCTCAATTTTATTTGTGTAAAGCGGATCTATTTCATGTCGAGCTGTAATGTAATAATCCCTAGCTGTCATTATGGCCCGAGATCTCCATCCGATCTGCGCGTTTATGAGAAGCAGACTGATGCACGGCCTGGCCGAGGAGAGAGAGAGAGAGAGAGGAAACTAGAAGATCCCACCTACATAAAGGGCCTCAATGAAACCCTTCAAATTAATATGGGAAATGTCAAGTTCAACAGAGAAGCAGCGAGTTTCACTGAGATATTTCCTCCCTTTTCCCCCCAGATGTCCTGAATTTGCAGACTTAAATATTTGGCCCTTTGTTTCCCTTCCAATACTCTTAAAACCCATTTTATTTAGATATCGGCTGTCTGAATGTGGAGAGGCGATCCCGGGGAATACTGAAAGGCTTGTTTAAAGAAAACACTTCCTTTCAGGAGGAAACCAAAAAAAACTTCTCAAACTAGACCATCAAATCGAATCGCCTTTATTCGAGACTAAATTTACAGATTTATTTGAAAGTGACATTATTTGACAAACTCCTTATGACATGAAGCTCAAATCACATAAAAGCATTTCCTGTAATCTGCAACTAAATCAGCTACAACTTCCGTCTTCAGCTAACAATAATAATCATTTTTGTTAAGTCAGTGAGACATAAATAATCCATTTGTCATAAAACGATCCAATGAATGAATGAAAGAACGGGGCAGAGTTGTTCACTGATGTTACAAACAAAATTATTGCTAAAGTGGAAGAGAAAGATAGAAATTGGCTTTTCATATACTAGCACTAATCTCCCAACTCATTAAAAACTGATCAAGTTAAGAAAGAAAGAAAAAGAAAGAAAGAAAGGAAGACGCAAACAAAGAAATAAATAAAGAAAACAAAGCTCTCTACTGTAGCAAAGCTTTCCCACAGCATGATCCTGCCACCACCATGTTTCAGGATAAGGACGTGATGTAAGCTGACCGACAGACAAAATGTCATTTTTGGTTTCATGTGACCAAAACTTTGAATGTTTTTGTTCCTTCTCGTTTTGTTCATCACCGTCTTTCTTCTTTCTTTCACCGATGTCACATTTGTGAAGCACATGATATTTGTCCCGTCAACCCGATCTTCCTACCTGAGCTCACTGCAGCTCCTCCAGAGACACCATGAAACTCTGGGTCCCTTTATCCGATCAACATCGTCTTTGCTAGGTCGGTCAAGGTTTCAGGTTCCGCTGCACTGTGAATCTGAAACGAACCACTGAGGTGTAAAAATAAAGCTGTATGTTACAAAACGGTGGATCATTTTTCCAAATTGGGACTTTTCTGAAGGAAGTCGGTTAAAGTGGGGGCTGTCAGAGGGAGCGGGGCAGAATCCAAATGCATGCCACACCTTTCAGATCTTTGCTTGTAAAAGACTCGTGTATCTTTTTTGCTTCCATGTCTCAACTTTGCAGGCGCTTTGAGTCGATCTGTTCCCATAAAATTCCTAAAATTTGTGGAAATGTGTGAGAAAAAGTGAAGGAAGAAATCCGAGAGTATGATTTTTGCTACCTATTGTATTTGTGTATATGCATGAAAAATATTTACTAGGTCCCATTTCCTTTTTGAACATTTATTATTACTGCTACTGCTGCTATCACGTCTAGTCGTAATAATAGTGGTAGTATAGTAGTAATAGTTGTAGTAGTGCTGATATGTGCTGCTTGATTTGCATTGTCTTGTTTAATTTCACATTTCTAGTTAGAGTGGGCATTTATTATATAATTTATTATGATAAATTTCTTATGATATTAATTCAGATTTATTATAGTCACAATAATGATGAATAAAATAATATACTGTTTTTTACTATTAAAAACTGGGCTTGTTAGTTTTACTGTTTTTTTTATTTTATTTTAGTCATTAAAAATATTTAGTCATCGGAAAGTGCGGTTTATTTTACAAATCGTAAAGAATCGGTAGGAGTTTCCTAAATAACCGTAGGTTTTTCAAAAGCAGTATTTATTAGCTGATGTCAGTCATACACTTAGCTAAACAGAAGTAATAAATAGTTCTTATTCTCACTTTTATTATCACAAAACATTATGATCAAACTTTCATGTCGACCACCACTGATTTCAACATGTTTAAAATAAAACATCTAAGCCCTGAATAACCATTTAACGTACTTGAACAATAGTTTTTACTATAAGATCGAGTGTATATTTGCGCTGCGCTCTTCCCTCCCTCTCCGTGACGCGCAGAGGGACCAGAGGAACAAGCCTAGAGGCAAAGAAAAAAGGAAAAAAGGGGGGAGACCGTGGCATGGATGGAGGAGGTGGGGAGAGTTTAGTGTCGAGGTGGAGAGGCGTGCCAACAATCAGCGATTTTGGACGAAGAGCAGCGCGCGTCTCACAGAACGCATGGCAGCGCACCGGATCCGTTACGCAGCGTCCAGGCGCCGCTGCGAGACAGAAGGGACTCCGTGAGGCGCCGCTGCCGCTTTTGGTGCCGCTCCTGCCTCCCTCTCTAGCGGGACCCGGAAGGATAAATCTTGGGAGTTCGGGCCGGTTACACACGGCCTTTTTTTTTTTTTTTTTTTTTTTTTTTCTTCCCCTCCTTGGTGCCCGGGATGCAGGGCCTGAGCTCCCGGGCTCACGCGTTCTCCGTGGAGGCGCTGGTGGGGAAACCCTCCAAGAGGATGAAAGTGTCCGACAGGCCCGAGTCAAGCGCGGCTGCAGACGCGGCCGGCGGCAGGAGCATCAGCGGCGGTGAGGCCCCGCGTAAAGCTGCGGGATGCAGCAAGTTTCACACAAAGAGGAGGAAAAAAGTTTGAAAAACTTTTCCTTTAAATCATATATTTTATTTTATAACCCACCTGGCTAGTGAAATATAGAATTCAAAAGCATATATGTCCACCATGTTAAATAGAGCTTTAGTTCTGGAGTTATCATAAGAAAGGATCCCGATATTCCTTTAACAACCTTTAAAAACACCCAGAATACCTCAAACTTGTTTTTCTTTTTTCTTTTTTGTAACTGTTATTATTTTTCCCAGGCCTGTCGGAACACACCGCCAGTCAGATGACTGCAGCAGGTTCGTGGAGGCCTGGAGACGCGCCGGGACACAGCGGGCCGGAGGAGCCTGACCCGGGGCCCGAGGACAGCGACCCCCGGCCGGACACAGAGGTCCGGGCGGAGCTGCAGGGCTCCGAGCTGTGGAAGAGGTTCTATGAAATCGGAACCGAGATGATCATCACCAAAGCTGGCAGGTAAAAAAAACAACAAAAAAAACAAAGAAAAGGGAAAACAAACTTACAGACGTGTTGTGACAGTTCAACACAACTGGCTGCTCCAATTTACAGAATTAATGAGGCAGATTAAAACGTTTAATTTGGTAGACAAGAGAAACTTTTTCATCAGATTATGATCAGATGAATTAAAATAAACCGTCCTCGGACTTTTCTGTTTAAATCAGACAAAGCTTTGTCTAAAAAAAACCCGCAGCCCCATATAAACATCTACAGTCCTGTTATCGCTGTCAGTTACGAATGAACTCCAAAGTGAACATTATCAGCAGCTCGTATCGCTCCGGCATTTACATGAACTGCTCTGCGGTCACAGGTGCGCGTTTATCAGGCGGGGGTGGGGGGGGGAGACCCTTTAGGGATGAGTAAAGAAAACTGGTGGTTTTCCAAACAAATGAGCGGTTTATCAGTTTGTGGCGTGAATTTAAAGAAGCAGAAGCTAATCGGAATATTGGGAGACATTTCCGTCTTTCGGCCATGTTTTATTGTGACTGGAGACGGAGAAAAGTGCAGAAAGTGGGTCAAAGTTCGTTTGTGGAGATAAATATATAGATCTGTGAAAAAATTAAAAGACCATTTAAAGTGATCCGTTTATCCGGTTCTACGTTTTATAGCTAAATGTTTGAGTAAAATGAAGAATGTTCTTGGCAACATGTCTCCGAAATTCCAAGCAAAAATGTAGTATTAATTTGCAGAAATTGAGAAATGGTCAAAATAAGGAAAATGATCCAGCGCTTTCAGCCAATGCAAAGAAAACAAGTTAATGTTCATTTAGAAACAACAATTTAAGTTCAGAAATCAATATTTGGTTGCAGTTTTTCTATGAGGTTCATTTTGTCCAGAGGTGTATATTCCAAAAAATATATATTCGGAAAAATAATAATAAAAAAATAAAACTATATTGAGTTTTAATATTTTACAAAACGTTTCGCAAAATTGTCAGTATTATCGCGATATTTGATTTGATACTTTTTTTCTCCTTTTTTTTGCGCTTGTCTTTAGAAGAATGTTTCCTTCTGTGCGGGTCAAGGTGCGTAACCTGGACCCCTGCCAGCAGTATTACGTGGCGATGGACGTCATGCCCGTGGACTCCAAGCGCTACAGGTTAGTGGACTCGTGAAGCAAACCGGGGATTTAACTCATGCTTTGTTTCTTTTTGCTCCAATATGTGGCTGCATCTGAGTTGGCGACTGTTTATAGCTTTTTTATTACATCAACTGCTGGACCTTTGGTTTTGGAGCTAAAAGGCTCCAAATGTACTTAATAAAATTAGTTTCATTCTAACTTAAAATTTTTTTTTAAAAAAAACTTAAAAATAAATGTTTTCAACCAAATAAAGTCTATTTTATTGGCTGAAATAAATGTCGTTCTAACTGTTGTACTTTACGCATGGTTTAAACTTTGGACACAGCAGAAAATATGAAAAATGTATTCAGTCAAGAAGCTGATATAAAAGATTAGTAAGAGGGGAAAACACTCATAATTGGAGCTATTAATGTACAAAAACCAGTTTAATAAATGCAAAGAAGCAGCTTCACTGTTTCTCTTATGTGGTTTGACCTCCTTGCAAAAAAAGAAAAACTAAACAGCACTGGCTTGTGATTAAAACAAAAACAATAATAAATTTGATCATAAATGTAGCAGACTGGTTATATTTCACCTGGTCTTAGATGGCGAGTTTGCATTTTGCTCTAAAAAATCCACTTTTCATAAACTCAACTCTTTTTTTTTTTACACATCTTGTTGTTGTCGTTGTGGCAGCCAACATGTTTGGCCTCAGTTTTAGCGCTGCTGCTGATATCTGAAGCCGGATTAAAAGTGAAATTCTTCAAACCACTCCTCCTCTTCTGACAGAAGAGCGTTCAGTAAGTTGAAACATTCACTGCTAATAAAACCCAGAGAAACGTGTCGGCTTTTCCTGCTGGAAGCAGATGTGAGGTCAGCGGCTGCCGCTTCGCTCTAGTGTGATTTGTCACCTAAATAAAGCAGCCAACGTTACAAATCAGCTGTCATTAAAATTAAAGTAAAATAGAAAATAAGGCTTTCCCAAATTCCTTTTTTACAGTGTAGCTTTTAGGCCCTTACTTGCTGACATTTTTTTTTCTGTGCAGGTACGTGTACCACAGCTCGCAGTGGATGGTGGCTGGGAACACTGACCACTCGTGCATCTCTCCGCGCCTCTACGTTCACCCGGACTCGCCGTGCACAGGGGAGACGTGGATGCGACAGGTGATCAGCTTCGACCGGGTCAAGCTAACCAACAACGAGATGGACGACAAGGGACATGTAGGTTGACCCCGGAGTCACTTTCCTCTTCCTCGTCCACAGCTGTTCTGTCGATCTAGGTCGAAAACTAAAAAAACAAAAAGCAAAAAACAAGTTGAATTTAACCACTAACTCGTGTTTTATAAGGGTATATATAGCTATATATATATTTTTTGCTTTCAAGTACCTTGATTTCAGTTTTACAGCTTGAAGAGAATCACAAATTGGTTAAATTTGTGGCTCAGGGTTCAACTTTCTGCCAGTTTCCTGGCAAGTTGGACTTTAGCAATTCCCACGAACCCTGTGGCATTTAATTGAGGTTCTGTGGTTTTTCAAAACACAACACAAGTGAAGATGATTAGATCCTAATGTTCAGGTAGGATCAGATATCAAAACAACAGCAACAACAAAATCAACCAGTATTTTTCATTCAAATTTAAGCATCTCCTAGACTTGTTTTTGCAGTGTATGGAAGGCGGATTTCTTTTTTTTTCTTTTTTTTTTGGTTTGAGAACATGTTGAGGTGTAGCATGTCCTCATATTTGTCATTCATGCCGGACATCAGAGTCGGTTCTTAGTGGCGCTGACAGCTCCAGCTCTCCTTAAATCGTCTTTCCCGGCTCCGATACTGAGGGGGAGACGAGGAAGGAAGCAGAAATCCTTCTGGGCTCCAAACGTGGAAACAGCACAGATGTGGAGACCCGGGGGGTTTGGACCCAAATAAGAGGCAGTGATTCGATATTTACGCTAGAAAACGTAAAACCACCTCATAAGAAAATCTAATTCTGCTATTTTTTAAGTCTTTTTTATTACACTAATTGCTGGACCTTTGGTTTTGGCTTCCTTGTTTTTAATTTCTTAAAAACTTAAATGAACAGAAATAAAATGGATGATGTTCCCTTCCATCGAAAAGACGCCAACAGAAAGACTTGTGTGGAGTTCAAATGTGGCTAAAATGTGGGTTTTTTTTAAAATTAAATTAATGCAATTACATTTTTAACACATTATGTGCTAAAAAGGTATTAAAGAACCAACTGACAGTGTTCATTTCATAAATATTTCATTTAGTTTCATCAGCTGACGCGAAAATAATAATTTTTTTTTTCTGGGTGTTGAACTAACTTTTATGTTTGCAGTTTTGCTTAACTTAAATTCAAACTGGAGATTTAACAAATAAAACAGATTTAATTTGTATATTCCAAACAATTTCACAAATTACTATGAACGGCACACCTGAGTGCTAAAAACAAATTTTTAACATTTTCTTTCGTTTTGGATCCGAATTGTTTAGTTGAATCCCTTATGTATTTTATACTAAGATTTACTTATTCTTATCCCAGTGTTTTAATATTTTTATTGGTTCTGTAGAATAACTAAGCTTTCACATTGTGCTTCTTTTATTATCATCAGTGTAATCAGACAAACTACACGGTTCTCCTTAATTTTACAACAATTGTTTAGATTATTCTAACGTTTAATTTCAAATTAAATGCCCGCTCTCATACAAAATAAAAGTTGCAATAAAGCTTTTTGGGACTTTTCCATAACTTTCAGGTAGAGAACTAATCCAGTTCTCCTGTTAAATCTATAAATGTCAGCTTGAATAACCAGTGACAAAAACACCTTGTCAAATTAACTTAACGAATCTGGACGTGTCTTCCTCTGTCGGCCAGCAGATCATTCTTCAGTCGATGCATAAATACAAGCCCCGCGTCCACATCATCCGGCACGACCCTCGGATGGACCTGTCCCAGATCCAGTCCCTGCCAGCTGAAGGGGTGAACACCTTCTCCTTCCCGGAGACGGAGTTCACCACCGTCACGGCCTACCAGAACCAACAGGTGAGGCTTCACTGACACCGACATCACACAGAGCAACGACGGCTCTGTAGCAGTCTGGAGAATACCAGCTGCTGCTTTGAAACGTTTTGTTCTGAACATAATGAGAGTGAGCTTCAATTTGACTGCATGTTCAGAAGAAGAAAAAGAAAACTGAACTAAATAAAACAGATCATCAGTAATGCACAGCTTTTCTGATTTTCTGGGGCTTAGAAATGATTAGACCCAAGAGCTTTGTGGTTGATTTAATAACTGCAGTTTCACCAAAGCTTCCTAAAGCTGATTCGGATTTTTCGGATTTTTAAGAGCTGCAATTTAAAACAATACAGGAACAACATGAAAATAGTTTTCCAGTTAGGTCATTAGCTGTATTGCTACAATGTGCAAGAGAGAGAACACTGCAAAACAGTTATTAGTCATTTAAAACTATCAAAAAAAAACCTAAAACTTTTGCATCTTCAATTAGCCAAATAGATAATAAAACTATTACTATGAGTTAACGTGACTATTTACTTGAAGGTCATTTCCTTAATTCTAAATGTTTTAAAAACAACTAACATTTCAGACTCCATCAGATTCCATAATAGAGCTTCCCAAACCCAAGAAACATGAAGCAGAGTAGCTAATATGTTTAGCCTTCCCGCTCTGCTAAAGGTTATTCACTCCATATTTACAAATGTTACCTTAGTGAAAATTGACTCCCTGAGGTAGATGTGTTTCTTATATAACTGAGAAATCATCAAGTTAGCACTAAAACAGGAAGAGGACGAAAAAGTCTATGAGTGAAACGACAAGCATCTGCTAATCGCTAGCTCGTTGTGTTAGCAGCCTGTACGAACAACTAACCTGCCTCTGACTACGTATAGTATTTACTTTAACTTCTTCCTTTAAATTTATTTTAAACACCTGACAGAAACCAAACGTAACTGAGTTTCAGTCTAATTTTCCCAGTGCCTCTTTCCACACCAAAAGTTGTTGTTTTTCACACATCCTAGTGGTAGTTAGCTTACATACGCTCTGCTAGCTGGTCGGGGCACTCAGGTCAAACTGGGGACATGGGGAGTCTTCTGCAGAAATAACCAAAAAGCAGAACTTCATTCTTTGTTGTGAACATGTTAGTAGCTGTGATCCTGTTTGACGTCACATATGAATGAATGAATGAATGAATGAATGAATGAATGAATGAATGAATGAATGAACGAATGAACGAATGAATGAACAGTTTGTGAAGCTTAAGCAAAACATGTGGCCTCGGTGAAACCTTAAATCCAGTGCTGTTTTCATGCTCCTCGGAGAAAGGAGAGGTTGTGTGTGTTTCACACAGCCTACCTGACCCTGCCGCTCGCTGCCATTCCTTCGGTAACAGAGCCGACTGTAGGGGCTCCCACCTCTTTTCATCTGGGCTCATTTTACTATCAGGGAACATATTATTACAGCAGCTCAGTAACAAGATGTGACTGCTACAGCTGCCGGGGCCCGCAGCCCGTTAAAGCAGGGCATAAAACGGTACAAACTCCTCTCTGAACATTGTTTGACAGGGCTGATAAAATACACACAGAAAGGAGGGGAGTTCTGCCACTTTTCCCCTCCCGCGTGAAGCCGAGCTCATTGTTAGCTTAACAGATGTTCAGCTGACGCTCTGAATTTGTTCCTCTCTTTTGGGCAAGATCACCAAGCTGAAGATCGACAGGAACCCGTTCGCCAAAGGCTTCAGAGATCCAGGCCGGAACAGGTACGGCTTGCCAGACGCAGAGCATCAACGCTTTTACTCTGCAGATCGGTTAGCATTTGGCTAAACGAGTCAGGAGGGAATTTCAAGTTTTAACCACTGAAATGTGAAGCCGTGTAAAACCTTCAAATAAAGCCGAGCAGCGTAGTGCAGAATTTCACACCTTTCAGAATCAACATTTGAATTCCTACGTAAGGATTTTTAATGTTTGCACAGTAAATCATGACTTGTGTGTGTGTGTGTGTGTGTGTGTGTGTGTGTGTGTGTGTGTGTGTGTGTGTGTGTGTGTGTGTGTGTGTGTGTGTAGGGGGGTTTTGGACGGCCTGTTGGAGTCCTACCCCTGGAGAGCCCCTCTGAGCTTGGACTTTAAGCCTTTCTCCATCCATCTCCAAGGTACTAATCTGAAAATCTGTTTAGTTTCCTTGTCTAAAGTTTCCCACTCTTTCTCACATAACGGAGTGACTCCAGCTTGTGACATGTGTTGACAGGAAGCTCCCTGTCGCCGAGCGGCACTGCGAAGAACTTCCTCCCTCTCTCGTCGTCTTCACCTCTTCTTCCGTTCTCCTGCCCGGACGCCGCTCTCCACGCTCTCACCCTGCCCCTCTTCGGGAAGGCGTCCACCGCCTCCGTTTCTCCGCTGCCCGGCAGAGTCTTCTCCTCCCTGGGAGCGGACGGACTGAAAGGCCTTCCTTCACTGCCGCCGCTAGCGGACCTGCCACTTCTGTCGGCGCTGCAGGGGAAGAGACCCCTTCACTGCAGGGATCCGTGTCTGCACAGGTCCCCCGGGAGCTCGCCGTGTCTCGTCCCCCTCCACAGCCCTCTGAACCCGCCGGGATCATCCCTCCTGCCTCATCTCTCTGACACTACGACCCCCTACTGTCTTTACAGCTACAGCTTCCCCCTCGGTCCCCAACTCACGGCTATTTCTAGACACGGCAAACTGAGCGAAGACACGACGGACTGCCTGCTGCGGCACCCCGCCTGGCAGCAGACCTCCAACCACTGCCTCTGACAGCTGGACTTTTAGGACCAAGCAGAACCGAACGGGGGGAAAAAGTGCCTGACTGCGAGGTGGACCTTTGTATTTAAGAACGGTTCAAAACGACATGTTGGAAGCGCAACCACAAAAAAAAAACGATCCTGAAGCTGGTCAATCCTGAGCCAAAACCTCCAAAGTTGGAATAAATGTACAAACTTCTCTCTTCAGGGTGGAAGTGAATTGTTTTAGTTTTTTTCACATAGTCTTTCTGTGAATTCTTCTTCACACAAAGTTACCAAAGAGCATCGACAAAAGGAGCCTGGGTTGTGTCAGGTAACGACTGAGAAACATGGCATTTACTGTCACGGTCGCCGTTAACGTAACCATGGTGAAGTACCTATTAAAGTTTATTTTGTACTTTGGTCAAAAAGGTTCAAAAACTTTTTAGCATACCAACAGAGAAACATACAGGAAAATTATAGATATGTCTGCAAATATGTAAATATTGTCACATTCCTAAAATATTTGCTTGTATCATTTTTTTTTGACAAAAGAATCACTTTTGGCAAAAAAAAACCGAGGTAGGCAATTGCTCTACGAAGGTGACAGTATGCATTTATGTACGTACCGAACACAGATACATGCCGACAGACACAAAAACATGCATATAAGCAAAGTATTCTCCAGTTTTGCATGACAAATGGCCCTGCATTCATCACTTGAAGTTATCCAACAGCGAACAAAAGTGTGTTTTGTTTTGACTCTGAGGACTCGGTGTCAGGCTCAGCCACCCCTGACCGATACCATGAGCTCATCAGGTCTCTGTGGTTTTCGGCTCGGTGCAACAGCTGCCAGAGTTCAGGCAGCCAGCTTCCCTTTCTGCACCGTACAACCAAAATGACTAATCAGAGTCTCCTGGAGGTGAGGCGATTGTGCTTCAGAGCTCTTTATTGGGCCCAGATGCACCAGAAAACAGACCTTTGTTCACCGACACAGTCCAAAGAGACATTGTTAGAGAAGTGGAGAGTTTTTCTCGTGGCTTTTCAGCTAAGAAAGTTCATGAAAATCAAATGAAATAGACCCAGTATGAAACCAGTATGTACCAAATGGGACACGCCTGTTTAGCCGCTGATGTGATAATTCCTGCCTTCAGCTCCGACTCGAGGCCCCGGTACCCAAACCTCCCGCTCTTCTTCTGGTGGTTTAGGCAAAGCGGGGGGATGGTGGGTGGAAATGGACTGTTTCCCGACAAACGGTCATAACCAAACAGCAATTTACTTGTCATAGCCGAGCGCGTCAGCAAGCTAACGTGGGCCGGACGGGGCGGAGAGGGGAAAATAGCAGGAAGGAGTCAATTGAGGAACTCGGGCTAAAGGGGGGATGGCCCCTCGGTCTCAGCCAACGGTCAGTCAGGTGCAGCAGCACTATCGGACAGCTCGCCCTTTGTGCACAGGCAGACACAATCAGCACCGGGTCACTCGATACTGTCTGTCAATTCCATGTTTGCCTACCTTGTGGGACAATCATTTTAAACTCCCAACTAATTCCTGATCTTTCAATTAAACTAATTGCTTTCATCCGAGGAGACCTGATCTCTGCGCCTGTCTCCGTCCAATGTGGTTCGAGCTGACGTCCAAACTCTGGACTGCAGAGAGAAAGGCGTGTTAGTTTGAGTTGCAAGGCATTATGGGAGGTGCAGTCATTTCTGCAAGAATCACACGGCCTCTGAGATACATTTACCATCCTACGCAACGTAACATGACATTCTGTCTGGCTGCAAATGCCTCTGATTTCATTTTTGACATGTGAAGCACAACAAAAGTCTGCCTGGAAGAGGAAGCGGAGTGACGCTTTTATCAGCCTGCTGATCGTGAATGTCCTCCTCTGTTCCTCCAGCGCCGTAAAGCGTGTCAACATGATCCTCTTGTAGGTGGCGGCTGAAATAACACGGAACCCGTTCCGATTCCAGCTTGGAATAACACGAGGAGGGGACGGACGTCTGTGGGCCCTCCGGCGATGATTGACGGGCAGTAAAAGAAGGAAAAAAAGAAAGAAAAATGGAGGGAAATTTGACCCCAGGAGTCATTTGCTTCCAATCATGTGAAATGGCATCCTGAAACAGGAGAGAGGCTCTGCATCGAGCGTAGACGTGTAAATATACTGCTCATTCATTAGATTAGCATGCGTGACGCACACAGAGGCGCAGCACAAGGTGCAGCAGAGGTGCAGCGTGTCGGTTTGTCTCCTGCAGGACTCGGCCGCGCTCTGCGGCCTGCAGCTCGGCCTGCAGCGCAGTCTGGACGCTGTTTTCTCTGCAAACTCAATAAAATCCGGCTGTTTATCAGGTCAGATTATGAGACGTGACCGAGCGCAGATGTAAAACAAATCAGCAACAAAAAAAAATTGGAAGTGAAACCAGCTGTGTCTGAAATTGAATTTCACTCAGAGTGCAATGTAAAAAGCCAGAGCAGTTCAACAGTTTTTAAGCATAATCTGCTAGTCAGTCAAAAATTCAGCGAGCTGATTTCACACTTGATCATAAGTTCTTTTAAAAAAGATTTGAAGTCTGAATCCTCAAAGAACTTTGTAAAAAGCCTCACAAACTCAATTTTATCATCTTTTGTGAGAACCACAATCTTCCATGTGCTTTATTAGGATTCTTTTGCAATAGACAATTGTTACTTTTGCAAGGTATACTTCAGTCTCAAGTGTCACTTATTTTCCCAAAATAAACTCTAATTAGCTTCCATGATCCACAGCATGATGAAGCCTCCACCTTGTTTTACAGTGTTAAAGCTTCAGGGTTAGTTTTCCTCCAGAACATTATCTATGTTGGTCATCAGTTTCAGTCTAATGTTCAAGAGCAAGTGGCTCTTTAGACATTCTACAATGGCTCTTAATAATTGGACTAAAACAGTGCAGAAACAACAGTTTCTTTTAAAATATAAGTATATAATGCAGATTTGAGTTGATGAAATCTACGTTCTATTTCCACCACAGAATGACTCAAGTATCAGTAATAAATATTTGTATTTTTGTTTGTTAGAATACATTTCCTCAAACATCTACATCCCATTGAAGAAAATGTATCAATTCTTTCTTTTGTAAATGTTTTCCTTTGTTTTAAAACTTTTTTAAAGCAGAAATAAAGTGGTGTTTTATAACAAAAAATTACCACAAATTTTCTATTGTATATATTTATTAAAAATCTTTAAGCGACAACGGCTCTGTGGTTGTAAAGGTCTCAGACTCTTGGCGAAATCTAAGGGGAAACTTTCTTTCAGCTCTAAGAAATGTTAAATTGGATGTTTAGTGACTTTGTGACTGACGCTCTTCCAATATGTACAGCATCACTGCAACTCCTCCATCCACTCATTGGCTGCTTCTCTTGTGATTAATGAAAGCTTTTTCTTAACGGAGCCTTTTAAAATGTGAAACAGATTTGGACTGAGCAGTATTCTGTGAGATGCCAACAGCTTAGAACATTGTTGTATGATCTATTTTAACAATGACCAGTCTGGTTTGTTTAGGGCACTGAAGCAAAAGAGCTGAATACAAGTTCAGGCCACACTTTTCAGATTTATAAAAAACCTTTTACACTCTTGCATTATTTATCCTCCACTTCATAGCTTAAATTTCAACTTTAATTGAAGAACGGTTCATTAATACTTTGGCGAGGCACTCAGTGTATTAACAAACATCCTGGTCTCCTGGAAACAGAGGAGAGACGAGTGTGTTTCCGTGTGTTTGTACACATAAAAACATGTGTGTGTTGTTGGGTTTCCTCTAAGCGAGTGATCCATCCGGCCCTCCAACCTACGCCATTCATCAGACGACGCGCTAATCGCCCCAGCAGCTCTGTGACTCCCAGTTCTGATGTCAACACGCGGTTTTCACGTCGTCTTCATCGCTTTTGTGACCCAGACAGTAAACAACAGCCTCACCCTGCCCACGTACACAGGTATGTCTTCTCCACAAGTTCCTTTTTCCCCCTCCATACTCCTCTGCATATTTGTTTGTTTATTTTTAGAATATGTACAAAACAATACTTACATAATGTCAAAACTTTTTTTATATAGTCAAGAGAGTGGATGAAAGTATAAACATCAATATTCCTGTTCTAATCCATCCATTTTCTTTGCACCCTTTCGTCCCATGGTGGGGTCAGGGGGGTTGCTGGTGCTTATCTCCAGCTGATGTTCTGGGCGAGAGGTGGGGGTCAACCTGGGCAGGTTGCCAGCCTGTCGCAGGGCAACCCAGGACAAACAACCATGCACACACACACTCACACCTAGGGGCAATTTGGAGAGGCCAAAACCCATGTATGCACAGGGAGAACATGCAAACTCCATGCAGAAGGACCAGGGGTGGGAATTGAACCCGGAACCTTCTTGCTGCAAAGCAACAGCTCTACCAACTGATCTACCTATATGTATCTCTCTCTCTCTCTATATATATAGGATCATTAAACAACAAAACCAGCACCAACAATAATTGAATAATAATCTCATTATCTCATATTTTACATCCAGCGATACTCATCTGTTTGTTTTTGTGTATTGTGAACAGTTTTTGGACATTGTCTAAGTTCAATATTCAAATCATTCCACAGTTTCACTCCATTTTTCTCTAGAAGTTCTAAATATTTAATCAGTGACTCCATCCTGAATTTAAACATTTACATCTTAGTCTTAAAACTGTATTTTTTCATGTTTTCAGGTAACTGTTCATTCTTAGCTTTGTAAAATATTAAAGCTGTCTATAATCTCACTGTCAATGAATTTTAATCATTTAGATTATATGTTTTTCTAAGTTATCGATTAATCGTATTGTTCTTTGTAGTGTTGTTAATGCCCGAAGAGCAGTTGCTCCAGATATTTCCGCAACAACTTAAATAGAACAATTTAGACTGCAGTCTGCACTTTAAAACTAAAACAACAACAACAACAACAACCCGTCTTTAATTTCCGATAAAATATCGACCGCTGCGGTGTCCAGAATTTCACCTATAAAATCGATAAACATCTGCCGGTATTTTACCGTAAATTAGAGATTTTATTTTATTTTATTACCGTGTGGTTTACACAACGCAATCCGGCGTTTACACTGATTACACTGATCAGTGGATCTGTGCGTTTCAGCGGCTGGTTGAAGGCTGTCAGCGCCCAACCTCACGACCAACAAACACAACAAACACTCTGACCCGGGGCTGTCCATCACCTGCAGCCGCCCGTCCGGACCGAACGGGACTTCTCATGCGGGCGTGCGCCACCAAAAAGACGTTGGCACTGGTTTTGTTTAGGACGAACCTATAAATCAGCGCTTTCTGGAACAAGAGATGCGAGATATTCTTTTCCTCTTTGCCCCTATCTCTTGTCAGAGCGGATGGATCGCCCTCCCCTGTTTTCGCTTCCTGTGTATGACAGGTTATCACTCCTCCGAGGAGAGCGCAGGATAAGAAAGGAGAGTTGGAGGAAGGGGGGGAGGTGGGATGATTGAGTGATGCGCTGTGGCTGATGTATCGGATGGCAGACCGAGGGATGGAGTGATGGAGCAGCAGGAGGAGGGAGGAGGGAGAAAAGAGTGATTTAGCGCAGACCTGCACTCTGCGCTCTTCTTATCCCGGCCTCGGTGCTTTCATGTCTCAACCCCGGGTCAGATCCGCCCGCTGCCCCAGATGGTGCTGTCTGTCTGCGCTGCCCTCTGCAGGATGTGCTCCTCTCACCCCCACCATTGCACATCTATACTCGTTTAATTGATTTCAGGGGAGAGTGAGAGAGAGTGAGAAAGCCCTCTTCCCCCCCACCCAGTATTTCGACACACACACACGCAGACAGCTTGCCAACAGCCAGTGCCCCCGGTGCGCACACACGTACACGCGGCTGACGCTGTGCGCTGTCAACGCTAATTCAATTTGAGACGCGGGAGTGTGACTAAACAGCAGACCCGCAGAGCGTTTTACCATATGCGCCACACACACGCTCACAACACGTCACTGTTCGCTCTGACACGCACTGCTGTTGCCAACAGGATTCACTCACTCGTCGTCCGCCTTCGTGGAGCAGATTAACTTGATTGACATCACATTCTTGATCCACTGACTTGACGTTTGATATTTTTAATAGAGGTGCATTTCTGAGGTCGGACGCTGATGTTGGACGAGAACTGCTAATCCATCTCAAAGATGTTCTGATAGTGCCCAACTTCTGAAAACAGTCCAACACATAACCTGCACATGAAAGTGTCTGGGAATCTCTTCCCTGGCCTTGGCCTTCCAACGCAGTTTCTTTGTATTTTTGTGTTTTTATATTGTCGAGCACTTTGAAATGCCTGAATCATGAAATGTGCAATGCAAATACAATACAATTTAATGGATTAATTGACTGATTGTTTTAGAAGTGTAGGTTTAGAAATGGTAGCAGAAGAAGTTAACAAAACTATTCAATCTGTCTTTGCTGCACTTCTAAATATTGATCGTTTGGATCGGCATGTCTTTATTTACAGAGCAGAGCATATCTGGTAAGCTTCATAGCATCAAATTGTCACATTAGCGATTGGGTAAAATTTAGAATCTCAAAAGAATCCACGCCTCTAAAAAGCAAGTTTTTCTCAGTAGCCAAAACCCCATGTAGGAAGCAAAGCGTAGAACCAGGGACTGGTTTTCTACCAGGTGAGGCAAACCCAGATTCGTCTCTTAGGCTACCAGGTAGATTCTACTTTCAAATAATCTTCTCATTTTGTGATCTACAGATGTTTTGGTTCCTAATGCCTGGGGATCAACCGAAAGGTCCCAACAGTCATCCCACTGACAATTTACCCCTGATCTTTCCTGTTAGTTCCTGTTTCTAGGTTCACTATGCACAATGTGTGACAGTACGAAAACATTTTGAAAGCTGAGAGTCCAAAACACGCGAATAATTCCACAGAAAGACAGACAAGAAATCCCAAGTAAACACTCAACTAAATGAAATAACTCCAGGGTGGTTCACAACCCAATGAAGATGTTTTAAGGAAGCAACAAGTAACAAAAAACACTTCAGAAAAATAAATAAGCAAGCAGGTCTGACAGGAAACTCTGGCAAAGAATGTCATCATGAGCAGAAATAAAGAAAACGAAACACTCAGGCTGAGGTTGGAGTGAGAGATTAAACTGGAGTGATTAACTATGACAGCTATTGAAAAGATTATAACGCAGTCGGTCCTGATGGATCTTAGATATGTAGAAAAGTTATAAAATGCACCTCTTGAGAGACACAACCGTTAAGCAGGCGTAAATGTGAAAACATCAGCCAGTGTGGAAATAATCAACACATTTCAATATATTGTGTTTCACTTGCAGAGTTACTGAAACAGATCAACTTCATTGTTAAAGTATTTCATGTAACGGTGATCTAAAGGCTATCTGGACGTCTGGACTGAAGCTCCTCCAGAGCCGTTTTCTGCTCCTATCTGAACGTTGTCGTCTGTTTGAACATGTTTCCTCGATGTGAAGTGATGCAGCCACAGGTTGGATGAAAATGTGAGATTTGTGTCGAGACAAAGACTCAAGCAGTAAGAGAGATGAGCGTTATAATCTGAGTGAGGGGGGTGAGGGGTCAGGCTGGACGAGGTGAACAGGGCAAGATCAGGTGTGTGTGTGTGTGTGTGTGTGTGTGTGTGTGTGTGTGAGAGCAACAGATTGGTTAAATCTTAATGAAGCATGCTGTGGAGGGTAAGGATGGACAGGGCCAGCTGTATTCAGGTGTGTGTGTTTGTGTACGTGTGTGTGTGTATGTGTGTGTGTGAGACAGTAAAACTGATTAAAAGCAGCGTTAACACGTCTGACTGGGTACAATGGTCAAGAGGTGAGAGTGGAAACTACAGGGAAGCCTCAGTCTGGAACAATTAGACACACACACACACACACACACACACACACACACACACACACACACACACACACACACACACACACACACACACACCAGCATATGGTGACTGAGGGCTGCAGTGATTGGTCACACATGCTCATAGACATGCGAGCAGAACCAATCAGCTGGGCTTCCTGTGTTTGACCTGACCCTTCCTGGCTGGTAATTGAATATTTTTTTTCAGTTGGGAGGCTGAGAGGTGGGAAAGGAGAGAAGCAGCAGAAGGAGGAGAAGAAGAAAATACAACCTCCTAACCTTATTTTATGAAACATTTCCTGCTTTTACGACAAAAATGAACTCTTTCACCTGAAGATGTCAAAATTTATACAACAATTTAGGAATCTATTGAAGCGATTATAAGAAATCTGAAATAAATACAATATCATGCGTGAAAACAATGCTACTATTAATTAAATAAGACAATTTCTCTGATATGTGGTGGCTGAATTTGACTGGATTGTTTTATTGTGAGTTAAACTCTGAACCTAGTTGGTTCTAATCTGGCTGGTTGTGTTGCTCCGACCCGATTCTGCCCTCACTGTGACCCCGATCAGGAATGGACCAGTTACCGACAAGCAGGAGAGGTCATTTGAACCAAAAATTACACCAAACTCTGGAATTAAATCTTTTGTGACTTGGCCAAATAAATTAATAAATAGAGTCAAAATTAATTCTAGAAGGTGGAGATGTGGCACATATATTCAATTTAGTTCACACTCAAAAAGAAGAAATCCCTAAATAGGTTAGAAGCTTCAGGTCTGAGGCACAAATCTCCACTTTTCAGACATGTTTTACACTTTTTCCATCACAGATTAATATATTTGATTATTGAAATGATCCAAGTTTAATTAAATTTAATGACATCACAACAAAGTGAAAACTGGTAAGTCAGGTCGTAGCATTTTCTAACACATGCAAGCTGCAACATTTTATAGCATGTTATTAAAATAATAATAATTATTATTATGACAAAAACACAACAGTGCCAAGAGCCACTGTTTATTAGAGGTGGGCTGATTTTATCAATATTATCAGTCTTGTCGATATTATCTATACCAATAATATCGACACTAAATCGATACCAGCACCAGATCGATACTTTAGTTTCAGATTCTGTGTTGACATTTTATTTAATTTCGGTGTCATAGTTTCTCAACCTAACTTAAAATAAAAGATTTTGCCTTGATTTGGTCTCAAATTACATATTTTTGTGGGAAAAAATGCACACAATTTCTTCTGTTTTTCTGTTGTTTCTGTTTATTATTTTAACCCGCTATTGATATATTTTAGATGTATAAATTTGATCTAAAATTCTGTAATGAGGAGGACGACAAAAACATCTAAAGATCAGAAGTTTGGTAATACAGAAAATTTAAATAACAAAATTATCAGTATCGTTATTAGTACCATTATTGGCAATACAGCCCATGTATTTACGTTTTATTGGATCAATACCAAAATATGAAGCATTGCACCTTTAATTGGACCTTTAAAGACCATAAATAAATAAAAATGTGTCTTCTTGTAGTCTAGCTGTGCACAGCACGATTCATATATGAAGCAAAAATGATTACAGCTCACAGAGAAAAGAATCTCCCTTCATTAAAAAAAGAAACATTTTCTTTTAAAGATTCCAGGAAACAAAACATCAATTTTCACAAAATTAAAAAAAGTTTTAAACTCCTCTGAAATATCAACACATCAATGGAAACATCTCAGAATAATTTGTCGATTGCATTTCTAATAGTTTTTGCCTAATTTGCAATTTGTTACAACTGGTATTTGATATTATAATAAAAAACAGCAACTTTTAGGTATTTAGAATATTAGGTTTGCATTTTCCTCCAATTGCTAAACTGTGGACACATGAAATATTACAAACTATCACTGATAGAATAACTGAGTCTACGAATCAGTTATTATTCTGTGTGATGGACCAACTTTTTTCCATCAGATTAGAGCGAGCGCAGCGCCGGGACCAGCGGCCCGACGGATCCCTCCTGTCATCAAGAGCCGCTCCTTCAGCAGGCGTCAAACGGAGCTACAGCAAGAGCCTCCTGGCATCAACACCTGGATGACACACACACATACACAGAAAAAAGTTTTTGTTGTTTTAAATTCATCCAGAAGCCGTCTCTGCGCACATCTGGCGAAAACATCCCCGGCACATGAGCTGAGGATGAGCGGAGCGGACGGAGAAATGGGCTCTGACAGACTCCCCTCGCTTTAATCACGCTGAAACCCGAGAAGAAAGCCACAAAGGGTTAAAACAGACTCAAAACAACGAGCATCAAATACATTCTGTGGCTCTTACAGCAAAGAAAGAAAGAGAAAAAGAGAAAAAGAAAAAGGAGGGACGTGGAATTTTAATTTCATGTGATTTTAACTAAAGGCAGAAATGACTGACAGCTGTCGGATCACCGGAGGTCAGCTGCAGACAGGAACGGCTGAGGACTTACACCGAGGACGTAAACTCATCAAAGTTTCGAGTAATGAGCCAAATGGAGGCCTGTGTCAGCCTGATGATGATTGTGGATGCAGTTAAGTGTGCGCTGATGGTGATTGGGCGGGACACAAACAGGGTCAGAGGTGAACGGGCGTCACTCAGGAGAAACTCAGCTGCTGCCGGAGTCCAAGCACACAGATAGCCGTGCGCTTGGACGGCACCTGTAATCGCTCGCAGCTGAGACACACTGCAGTGTGTGTGTGTGTGTGTGTGTGTGTGTGTGTGTGTGTGTGTGTGTGTGTGTGTGTGTGTGTGTGTGTGTGTGTGTAATGGGGCACTGGCATGCGAGCAGCAGAAGGCCACTTCCTCTTCAGGTGACACCTTTGACCTCTCATCTGTTCCTTGTTGGAGGAGGCAAAGAGGAGGAGGGAAAAGGATGGAAAAAGAGAGGATGGAGAGCAGCTTTAAATGTATTTGAATTAATAAATAAGTGACATAACTGGACCCTCATACTTCCACCATCAAATCTGACTCTCACTAAGACGGCCTCCTGAAATCCTGAGTCAGTTTATTACCAGATGGAACAGAACAAACAAAAGGTTTCGCCAAACGTTTCCCAGCTGGTGACAGTCGGCCTCGGTTACGGCCTGGGAAGTGTCCAGTGGCGGCCATCTTTGATCAGTCTCTTTCTTCCTGTGGAGTCATGAACACTGACCTGACGGTTGCAGTTGAAGTCTCCTTTCCGTAGAAGCTTCACCATATTTTTTTTGTTCCATATTTTCCAGAATAAAATTGAGACAGCGGAGATCCAAAGCCTTAGAGATGACTCTGTAGCAGTCTTCAGGCAGACAGTTATCAATATTCTCATCTGTTATTTGATTTCCTTACACTGGGTCATGATGCCTCTTATCCCACTTCATGCTATCAGAGAGGTTCTAATTCTACCCGGGTTCGGCTAGCAAAACCGGACTCCTCTGGCAAATAAAATGTGGCTAATCACACACTATTTCTCTGTGAAGGTGGGTTACTGTTTACATTTGTGGTTACATTTGGAGCTTTGGGAATAAACTAAACTGGCAACTTAACTTGTTTTATAATTGAAATTTTTTATAGGACAACTAAATAAAAAAACACACACTGGTTACAGTAGCAGAGTCACAGTGAGAAGCATAGAGGATCATCAGAAGTCTTCATATCCTAAAGGAAACATGATGCAGCAAATGAATAAATACAATTTAAATACCTAAATATATAAATGCATTTCAAATTTTGTACATACCTGATAATCCACTAAGAATGAGGCATTAGCTGTTCACAATGTAGCTAATTTTTCTCCACACTCATCCACATATTGCTCGGAACAACAAGAGTCTTTTGTGGCTAAATTAAAAGTATTATGTATTATTATTATTGTTGTAATAATGTAAAGTATTATTATGAAGCTGTGGAGTAAGAAGCAGGACTGTAATCATCCTCTTACCGTGCTCACCGTTGTTTTCCTCACAGGAGAACAAAGAACAGGGTGTGTAGGCACATTGCTCTGTTTGCTATTTTGATTCTTCTCTTGTTTTTTTTTTGTTCTTTTTTGCTTGTATTTCCACTGGAGTTCTTCTTTCAGTTGCGTCTCCTTTCATTCCTTAATCCGTCTCCGTTGCGTCTCTACGATGCTTGGTCTCTCACCTTGGACAGTCTCTTGGAAAGCTCCTCCTGGTTAACAGAATTAAAACAAAGCACTATTTTAAAAAAATATCCTGGTTCATAAATTTAAAGCAAAGATGATTACACACTCCTCTCACCCTCCAGCAAAGATTATTGAGTGTTAGCTGGAGAAAAACCACTTAATGTCCCCACAGGATTACTAATGACTGGAGCTTAAGAAAAGCTGGAGCTCCAGAGCCTCTGCGCTGCGTTCACGCTCCTGTTGCCACCAAATGTGGAACGGAGCTAAATGTGATCAAAAAACCCCAGAATGAGACGCTTGATTCTTTTTCAAGGAATTAAGCCAAACTGAACGCTGTGAAAACATTCAGCCTTTTCTCTTACTGTAAAAGGTGTAAAATATGCTTTTGTAACATATTTACCACCAGAGTAAACATGTTATTGCAAGGGCAAACTAAGGCATTGCTTAGGTCCGCCAGGCCAGCAGGGGCGCTCTTTAAATTCTTCTACTGCATTAATCTGTTCTTGTTTTAAAAAGCTGAGCTGCTGCCTTTATTTCTACTGATTTATTAGTTCTGTTTTAATGATTATTCATATTTATTCTAACTTGTTAACTCCATGCCAGAGTATTCACGCCATTTAAAAGTGCAATTTGTTACTTTAAAACCACAAACATCAAAGCTTTTTATGTGATAGATCAACATGAAGTGGCACATTATAAACTTCTAGTTTATAATCTGGTTATAAACTATCTAGTTCATATACTTTGGATCAACATTATTAGATACTTTTTCTTCTTTTGCTCTTTCTTGTGGTTTATTTTGTTTGTATTTCCTTTTAATTCATGTAAAGCATTTTGAATTGCCTTGTTGCTGAAAATGTCTTTACCTTCCACCGGTAAATAAAAGCGCTTTACATTCTACATTTTTAATAAATATGGAACATATCTGTATTCACCCCACCGGGTCAATAATTTACAGCTAATTTTAATTCATTTTAATAAATTGGTGAATTAAAAAAGCTCCTATATCTTCCTCAAAGCTATTTATAAGTTAGGTTTGTGTTATTTTGAAGCCACTAGAAAGTAGACTGAAATAACTTGGTAAGATTGTGTGTTTTTGCAGTGATTAACAGCCTTCAGGAGGGAAAGCAGTTAATCTGAATCAGCTGTGGAAATGAGCTGATGGCAAACTGCAAACGGGTCTCCTTTGGGACATTCTTCTTCTTCTTCTTCTTTTTGCCAGTCTATCAGAAAAGCCAGACTGTGAAATGTATGAGTAACAGTTGTCTTGTCAGCAGATTCAGCATAAAATCTGCAGCTTTCCTGGTGTCACCATGAATTTCTTCCTGGCTGATTAAAACGCTGCAGAGATCCAACAAAATCCGCTGTTATTCAACGTGAAATGAAGGGCATTTCACGACTTGGTGGACTCTTTTATTCGGCAGGTTATGTTTAAAACTCCTTTTCTTTCAAAACCTTTCTTTATTTTAACATGATATGTTCATTTTAAACCGTAAATGAATGAAATAAACAAGTAATTTGATAAATATTTAAATTAATGCTCTCAAACTTTGTAGATGTTCATTTGGAAAGTAGAGTAAAACATTATAAAACAATTATAAAAGTTGTATTTCACAATCACGCGCTACAGAAACTCTTTTTGGTGTCAATTTCAAACAAAACTTCGGACGGCTACAGAAACACTGTCCAGCGCAGAAACCCCCGATAAAAAGTTGTAGAAGAAGAAATAATTAAATGTGTTCCCCTTCCTTCATGTGGAGGGCAGTACACAAGAGGTCAAGCTAATTATCCATAAAGCTGTGTCCAAGCTTATTTGTGGAAAGTTGAGTGGAAGGAAGAACTGTGGTGGGAAAAGTTGCGTTACTTGCTCGGCTGAAGCCACAGTGGACGCCACGGGGGACATCTGTCCAGCAGGAAGCGCCAAGCTGAGATCCAACCTTCATAGAGACAAACATGGTTTCACAAGAGGACAAATGTGAGAAAATAAACTCCGCCTTCACTACAGACGTCTCTAACGTCTCTGTCTTTGCTTGACAGTGTTTAAAGTCAGCTACGGACCAACCGAGGACCTTACCCCGCTTCGTCAGCCATCTCTCGCAGAAGCGTGTCCACTTCGTTCTGCAGACAAAGACATCGAATCACGATCCGTTTGCAGTTCGCTGCAAACGAACGGAGGTCGTTACCTGCGGTGTGGTGAGTGTGGACGTGCTGCCCATGGTGTCCTCCATCAGCACCGCCTGCACGTCCACCGTCTCAAAGTTCCTCTCGAACTGGTTCATCAGGGCCGAGATCTGAGCAAGACCAAAAAAAAATTAAACTCACGTAGACGCATGACTAACAGGCAGACAGGTTTCTGCTTTTTTCCGATACTGTTGGTAATCATGGCATGCAGTTGATAAAAACCCAAATTGTTTGACCGTGTTGTAGCCCAGACAATATGGAGGACAGTTTTCCAGCAGTCACTGACATGATCTGCAAGCAGGGAAAGCCACTATAGGCCACAGGGGGCTGCGTCCAAGTATATTCATAGAAAAGTTAAGTAGGAGGAAGAAGTGTGGTAGCAAAAACAGGAATAAATGCAGCCTGGAGAGGATTGTCAAGCAAAGTATATTAAAAAATTTGAGGGCAGCTTCACGGACAGAGGCTGGAGCGACAAGTCCTCTTTTCAGATGAAAGTAAACTTTACGTTTCATTTAGAAAAGATGTGGAGAGGCGAAGAATAAACGCCGCTTGAAGTCCAGAGAGAAGTTTCCACAGTCAGTGATTAGTCAGGGTGCCATGTATGTCATCTGCTCCTTGTTGGTTCTCTGGGTTTTGTAATACTGCCATTTACCAAGACATTTTAGAGCTCATCATGTTTCCTTTGGCTTAAAATCTTTATGAAGATCCTGGTTTTTATTTCCGGTGGGTCTTGGTACCTGGCCGACGCTGCCACAGATACCAACAGCTGCTTCAGTGATCAAGGTATCTCTGGACTTGACTGGCCAGCAAAATGGCGGCACGGCGGACATCACCACCATGCCGCACAGACGCAGCATTGAAAGCTATTACGGACAATATTTTTTTTTTTTATTGGTTTTGTGTAATGATTTATTCTTCTGAGAAACGTTTTATTATCTGCAAACCATAGTAGTAAAAATTAACAGAAAGAAACACTTCAAATACCACGTATCTCCGTTTGTGAAAAAGTTATTTAAATTAGTTTCACTTTTTAAGCTTTTTTATTTGGATCTCTGTTTACCTTTTCCAAGTTCATGCTTTTCAGCGTCGCGTCCATCGATTTAAAAACAGCTGACATGGATTTAGTGACCTGGGTGGGAAATACACAACACACAATGCTGGTTGTTGAAGACAAAATAGAAAAAAAATCAACACAAATAAGTGCAAATAATAATAATTAAAAGGAAAACATGAGAACGATTACTCCTGTAACAAACCTAGAAGTGCTGTATCTCTATTTGTCCACTAGGTGTCGCTTTAACTCTTCTATCCAGGCGCCTGATCGCACTTAGCGCCTCTTATTCTGAAGGCCTCCTTAAAAGCTCGAGGATTACGGATTAATATGATGAAAATGAGCCCAGACTCGGCTGAATGAGACGCTCTGAATGGTTTTATGACTGATGCTTTCGTGTTCCTGCTTAAGGAGAGGCGGCGATGAGCAGAGCCTCTCGGAGGAGGTGGGCTTCAGCTATACAAGCTCACACCCTCCGACTGTCTCTGCAGACATTATTAAACAGGATCATTTCTATAAAATGGCGCCTCCGCCATAGAAAACTTCAATTAAAGCAATTTTGAAAGAGGCCACCTCTCCTAAAGAGCGACGAGCTAATTGCATGTGGCCTGAAGCACATCTAATGACATTATGTAATTGCTGTCTTTTTGTATGCCTGTCTGCTAGTCTTTTTTTATGCTTACTTGGGAAATGGCTTCGTTTTCTGTAAAAAAAAAAAAAAAAAAAAGGCTTCAGAATAAACACTGAAATCTATATGCTCAGTAAATTGTAAGGTATAAAGAACTCACATCTAAAGATATGGGCTTTTGTTATTGCAGGAGGTTTAATTGGTGGTTTATAATTGGGCCTGCATGGCTGCTTGTCTCGTGGTTCTATGATGAAGTGGAAACCTGTCTGAAGTTTGTTTCTCACCCAGTTATCCCCTCTTTGTGGCAAATAACCGGATTTTTCAGGTATAAATAACGAGTGGATGGATGTATTTCTATGATTTAGGTTTTGTACGTGGCTAAAGGAGAACTATGCAATATTTTTAAGCAACAACTCTGTTTTCCAGAGAGAGTGTGAGTCACTCTGAAGATACACGGCCTTGGGAAAGTATTCATATCTATTCAAATTCTTCAGATTTTGTCATCACACACCACAAACGTCAACGTACAAGATACAGTGGATACACCTCAGTGTTTCACAACATCAAACTAATTTAAATATTAATCAAAAACAAAGCAAGCAAACACAAAATGCAGTTTTTAAATTAAGATGTCTATTATTAAGATAGGAAAAATCCAAACCTACATCGCCCTGTGTGAAAAGTTGATTACTAAACTGGTAAAATATAACTTTAAGGGGTAGAATGATGTTTTCCAGGCACATGGTGACATTTTATAGCATAATCAAGTAACTATGTTATTTTCAGTTGTCATAAAAACGCAATATACATCAGATACGACTTAAAAGAAATTTTATTTCCTGATTTAGCATCTTGAAATTGGGCCTCTGTCTCTTTAAAAGCTCCTGCTCTTTCTGAAATTCTGCCTTCAGGAAGTCATCACAACATGGCTCCTCTAGTCACCCTTTAGCAACGTTTTACCAGCGTTGCTCTGCGAAGTAGCTCCTATAATGAGCTCAGCAGAGGCTCAGTTCCACCAGGTGTTTGCTAATTGCTGCTGGCTAGTCTGAAGGAGCTGAGTGGGAGAGGGCTGCTCTGTGAGGCGGAAGCTCAAAAACTGCAGCTCTGAGGAGGAGCGCCGTCTTCAAGGCGGAGCTAGGTCCAACCAGGCGATGTGCACAACTGAATGGTTGTCATGGAGACTAAAGGATTTCTCAAAGGTATTGCTCCAAGTGTGTTTATGATGAGGGACTAAAATTATAGCAAGAAGTTCAGCTCATAAAAGTCAATTTTGCTTAATAATACCCCTTTAAAAATGTGTGTTCATGCAAAACATCATGTGTGACATGAAACTACATCCTGGACAGATGTTCCCTACTGAGAAAGATGGTGGTGGAAGCACCTCACATGCCCATAAAGGAATGATTAGGGTTGTCAGGGCTGGATTTACAAGGATGTGGGCCCCTGGGCTGGAGCCAGTTTTGGTGCCCTATCTAATAAATTATTTCACATTCCCTCCCCAATACATCAGATGCTCCCTCAAAAAATTTACTATAACTTCCTAATTTCTAAATAGTTGAGTGTTGTTTATATTCATATGCACCTCATATGGGTTTACGTGTTGCAAAACACGACCTTCATTAAAAAAAAGAAACTAAAAATCTGTGTTGGTCGTGGGATATTGCCGCTGGCCCAGATGGTTGTACCATGACAAAATCTGAAAACGTTCATGGGGAGTGATGAATACTTCAGAGAGACACTACAGGAGTCACACAACTCTCAGAAAAGAGATAACATCTGTTTTTGTGTAAAAAAACAACAACAAAAAAAACCTTATGTAAAACCAGCGCTCATTTGCAAAGAAAACAGAGGAAACCTGGTTCATAGTGACAGCAGTCTGGACCCTAGAGGCCACAGCATCCACCCGGGCACTTGTCCTCAGTAGGTTAATGGACTGGTGCTTCTGACGGATGGCGTTCTCTGCATGGATCCTAGCTGCCTCAGTGTTACCCTTCTGGATAGCCTAAGAAACAACGAGTCACATTTACTTCCAACAAAGGCTACAGCTGTACTGTAGCTTATCATCTGTTAGACACAAAACCAACCTTCTTTGCTTTTGCCTTTTCTGCCTTCTCCTCTTTGTCACATCTCTTAGAGTTGTGCTGCAGCTCCTTGGCAGCAATCTTGAGGTTAAACAAGTGTTCTTGTAAAAGCTAGTCAAGGGACAGTTTACGACAATATTCCAGTTATAGTGGAAATGATGTTTTTACTGACGCAACAGTGGAACATTTGGTAAATTAAAGCCAGGTCATTGTAGGGGACAGTAGGGTGTGTGTGTGTGTGTGTGTGTGTGTGTGTGTGTGTGTGTGTGTGTGTGTGTGTGTGTGTGTGTGTGTGTGTGTTTTCCCCTTTTCTTTTTGAGAAACTAGTCAAAAATTAACCAGTCATTAAACATCTCGGCAACAGCGGCCAGCTGTCACTGTTTTCCTTCATCGTTCAATGACGGAGGAGGGGAGACGTTACAAGGAGCGTGTTACGGCAGGGCTATAGCTAGGGACCAAACACAGTTTATGGTTAGCAACGGTTGCTACAGTGAAAATGTGTGTGTGTTCCGCGGTGGGCGACAAAGTACACAGAAAGGATACTCTCCATGTTCGACATGGTGTGGGAGGCTTTCTGGGACGAGTGAGGTGCTGTTCAAAAAGAGAAAGTCTTTCAGTCAAGCGCTGGCTTGTTTTGATTTTTTTTTCTTGCAAGTGTAACGGGAGGGGGCGCTAGTTCTCACTTCCGCATTTGTTTATGTTCGACGAAGAGCAGTTAAATAATAAACAGTAAACCTAACACTTGTGTTTTTTGTTTTTTCCTTTATAGCTAGCATTTTTAAAAAGTAATTATAATGATTTATCGCAAGCTTAATGTTCAGTTAATTTAATCCGTAATATTATTTTGACGTGTCGTTCGGTTTCACATTGATTTGTAAATATTGTTTAATTATTCTACAGTTTTATTATAGAATAGAATAGAACATGCTATATTGATCCCAAAAGGGATATTCCTCGAGTATAGTGATTTATTAACTTTTATTCCATGTGTCTGAATCAAATATTCCTCTAATATTTAATCATTTATTTTGTTTTAGTTTCAGAGATTCCTCCTTTATTGACGTCTCTTCTGTTGTGTATTTTTGTTTTTGTTTTCTTTTTATGCTCTTTATAGCATTTTCGCACAGTAAATAGAGCTTTGTCTAGATTATATTTTCTAGATTTAATTTTATTTTATTTTTACTTTCATGATGCCGGGATGCGCTGGAACCGACTAGATCCCAGTACGACGGCTGGAGAACGTTGGGTGAACTATCTTCATCCGCCATTATCTTTGGATGAAATTGCCGCTGCCTCTGCCAACATTTCACCGTCGTCACACATGATCACGATCTGCACGACGTGCTCGCGCCCTCTACGTCACGACTGTTCGAGAAGTGGACAGGCGCGCGTGTCCAAAGTTCTATGGTGTCTAAAAATAGTTTATAACCGGTATCCGTAGGTTGTGGGACATGTCTAGTGACGTCACTAGTGCTTTTTTTGTGAGGGAGTAAATTGACCTTTTCTACAAGGCTGCTTTGATGTTTCCGTGCGTGCGTGTCGACGCACTCAGTCGTGTTTATTTTACTTTTTCATCCATTATTTTTAATTACGCCTGTGGAGAGAAAGGCTGGCCAAACAGGGATACAAAAGATGCGTGTGTTTGTGTGCGTGTGTGTTTGCGTGCGTGTGTTTGTGTGTGTTAAAGACATGGGACATAAAATGTGAGTATTAGGAGGCGAAATAAGGATCACTGCCCAGATAGAAGAAGGTTCCGGTGGATGGACGGAGCCCTGGCCGTCTGAAAAGGGCTGCGGACGGGGCGGGGGGGGGGGGGGGGGGGGGGGGGTGCTTAATGGTGAAGTGGAAAGACCCCCAACGGTGTTGTACAGCGTCAACAGAGTGCTCTTATTCTAGCGCGGGAGCGTCGCGGGGGGCG
>CAEGAF010016290.1:0-11412 GCA_903067075.1 Micropoecilia bifurca
GCCAATCAGAGGAGGAGCTCTGATTGGAGGAGCTTCACTCTCAGCATGGATTTGAACTTGTGTCTTTATTTACTTCAGCAAAAATCAGTTTTTACCAAATCCTGTATCTTTCTGTGTTCTTCTAAATCTGCTCCTTAGTTTTGGGGTTGGTGCTGCCTCTAGTGGTGTGGAGGTGGAAACACAACTAATATAATTGCATTACTAAATCAGAATACCGCAAAGTCTTTATTATTTATTATTAATTTTTTATTCTTTTAAGAATTTAGAGCTAATTAAATGACCTAAACCTTAAAGTGGTTCCAGTTTCTCTCAATGGCCAACCAGTTGAAACTGTGGCTCATTTTAAATATCTTGGGTCGTTCCTGGACAGTTCAGCTCAACTTTGCTGAGTCTCAGAGACTTTTGAAGAACTGTTATCAGAGACTCTACCTTTAAGACTTAGTGATGTCTTGAATGTCTTGAATTTGTCTTGAAATTGAAGAGAAAAAAATCATATTTTATTTATCACTTCTGATGGGTTCAGTGAATGTATATATGAAACTGATGGGTTCAGCACCTCAAAAAAGGTTAAGAACCACTGATTTAATACCATCAACTTTAAAGTAAAAGTTAAACATCTTTCCCTTTGTTTTTCCTCAGCAGCCTGTAAAAAACGAAGACAGTCCCCTTGTACCGTTGCTGATTTTATGCTGCCACCTTTCAACCCAGACGTCTCCTTTGGTGAGGAACAAACACACATCAACCTCCCGGCTGGAAACTTTCTGCTTCTTCATGTTCTTGTCTCCCCTCCTGTCCAGGCGAGGAGTTTACTGCTCGGAAACTGGGATATTTCTGCTCCCTCTGCTCTGTTTTCTACGTGCTGCAAAGCAACGAAGAGGACAGTCACTGCTGCAGCAGGAATCACTACGACAACCTGCTGGTAAACCTGAATAATAAAGCAATAAACACACGTTGGCAGCGTGTCGCCTAAACGCGCTTTGATTTTCAGAAACATTCGCAGATGAAAGAAGAGCAAAGTTCATCGCCTCCAAAAAGGAAAACCAGAATCTCTCGATGATCCTGTTTTTGTTTCTCCTTTTAAAATGTATTGAAACTTCTAGTCTGCTTTGATCGGGCTGCTCCATTTTTAGGCTGTGAACTGATTTAAGATGATTCTCTTCACATTCAATGTTTCTAAACATTTTTTTTTCTATCCTTGATTTAAAGAAACTCAGTTTATACGGAAGTTTTCTGGGAATTTGTTCCAGATCTGCAGTGCACAGAAGCTGAATGCCGTTTCTCCATGTTTGGTTCTGATTCTGATGAAGCTACAGAGAGTGTAGGACTTTAGAACTGGGCTGATGTTTTCCATCTTCCTGGTTTTAGGCAGAACACCAGCAGCAGCTTCTGGATCAAATCCAATTGATTTGGTAGGCAGACGCAAAGATAAACATGTTTAGTTTCTCTAACTGGGACGTTCAGGCGGTTGAAGGCTGACAGTTTTTGTAATTGTGCGTCTCTGAAGGTTCAGGTTCAAGCTGCCATCTTTAAACGGCTGTAAGTGACGCAGTCGAAACAACAGCCTTCAGTTACATTTGGCCTGAATGCAGGACTTTTATTATGTGTAAAAAATCTTTGCCCACAACAATAAGATTCAACACCCACACTTGTTCTTGTGTTGACATAAAATACATTTATATTTCTCTTTTTTTTCCTTTTTTTTATTTGACATACCGATAACGAAACGCACAATTCTGTCCATTCTCATTTTAGTTACAGGCTAAAAAATCAGCTGCTATTTCTGTTGTTGAAAAGTGACAACATGGCTTCCATCGCTTATGCTAATCATATCCAGTCTCGACGTCTTTACACCTTTGGTGATAAACTGGCCTTTTGGAAAGATAAATTGCACCTTATTGGATGTGAATATTTTTAAAGACAAAAAATAATTGTTGAAATTCCTAATTTCAACAATTAGGAATTTCAACAATTCCTAATTGTTGAAATTTTCTACACAAATAAACTTGACATGTAATAATTGAAGTTGTGTACTGACTCTTTATGATGGAATATAATATTAAAATAATGAAGCTTGTGTACAAAGCTTCATTATTGTGATTATTGTGCACAAAGCTTGTGTACTTGGCTTGTTCCTTCTGGTGTTTTTATTCAATTAAGAGTATAAATACTTCATAATATTCAATCAAAAGTAAAAAAAAAATATGATTCAGTCAAACTACTGTGTATGGAAGCCCATTTCCGCCATGAAAAAAAAGTAAACAGGAAATCATAATTTCGACTTTCAAAGTCATAATTATGAGATTTAAAGTCATAATTTCGACTTTCAGTCATAATTAGATGTAAAGTCAATTTCGACTTTCAAAGTCATAATTTTGACTTTCACAGTCAATTATGACATTTTAAGTCAATTTCGACTTTCAAATTCAGAATTATGACTTTGAAAGTCATAATTTCGACTTTTTTCATGGTAAAAATGGGTTTCCATAACTGATTTTATTTTAGATATTTTTTTTAAATCAAATGTTTTCAAAACTAAAATTGAACTCACTGAATTTTTACAAACACTAAAAGTAACCTTCAATAAGAAGAAAATAGTCTAAAAATAGCCGAAGACGTTATGTTTGTAATGGATTTCAAGCTAACGGCCGTTTCCGGTTGAACCCTCCGGACCAGCAGGGGGCAGTAAAGATTTTTCTTTTGTTTTAGTCATCGACACGATTAGGAGAAGAACTGAGACAAACACTTGCAGAGAGTGAACGACGATCGGTATGTGTGCATTAAACGTCCATTTAGCTCCGTAAACCAGGCTCTGACATCTAAATGTAGCTTGTTCTCCGTGTGCCTCAACCTGCTCGATCCGGTTTCAACCGGTCTGCGAACGGGAGGCTGCTAGCTGTTAGCTGCTGCTAGCTGTTAGCTGCTGCTAGCATACATAGACCTGAACGCAGCTGTTGTGAACGAACCTCCATCTGCAGATTAAACTGTTTTAAGTTTGAATCGTGTTTTAATTGTTTTGAGATCTGCAAATCCGCTGAGCAGTTGGTTCAGCTGAACTTTGGGATAAACGCAGCTCAGCTGATTCGGTTAAATTAAAGTCAATCACTGGCCTAAATATTTTAACTCTAAAGCTTTGAATGTGTTGGTAAAAATGTCAACTTTGACCACGTTAAGCACAGATTGAGGGTTTAATGGGTTCAAACAACGTTTGCTTCAGGGAATGAATGCAAAACTGCACAACACAAAGATTAACACTTCTATTTAATTGTTCACTATCTTGTCATATAAAATCCAAACAACAATTGAAGCTTGTTGCAATGTGATCTGGACATTTATCTTCAACATGCTTTATTGCTTTGAGCTGGTTTGGTGAAGCATAATTTCCAGTTTTTGAGGCTGGTTGTTGCTGCGCTGATGTATTTCTGTTAAACTGGGTTTAGCCATGTCTGCTGCAGAATTTCTCTTTTTTACTTTGGATTTGTATCATCTCTTATTTGTAGATACTGTAAAATTTACTTGATATATTCAATCTAAATGTCAACTTTGTAACAAGTAAGAGTTAAATCTATTTCTCTGATAAAGTTTAACACACCACAAACTTTGCACTAAAGGTATTTTTTGCAAATAAAGAGTGAAGCTGATTTTGACCGTTTCTCGGCCAAACTTCTCTCTATTGAAGTTTTCTGAGGACCAGTTGCAGCTAATGGTGTCTTTATTTAAAGCAACTTGATTCTTTTCTATGATTAAACAGATTAATTCCCTTTTTACACGTTTTTCTTTCTGAAATTCAAAAGCAGTCATTGGCTCATATGGCCACTGAGAGTCAGCATGTCTGTTAGCATAATAAACCATGTGCTGCAAACCTCCTGCAGGGACACAGATAAAAGTTGTAACATTTAACTTGGAAACTACTGCTAAATTTAAGCAACATTTTAATTGACATCCTGCACCACTGAGAATTTATCTGTTTCTTTAAGCCTTTTTCAAAAAAGGTTCTGCTGTTTGGCCAACCACAACCTCAGGTTTCGTCTCTCAGTTAAAGTCTGCATTAGGTTATTTGTCCATTAAAAACATGAATTTCAAACAAAATGAAAATGATCCTCACTGCTTTTTAAAGTGTTGATACTGTTATATTGATATCGGGTATTTAGCATGTATTATGTTTCTACAATATTGATGTTATGGTATGGATGCTTCAGAGTTACTTATAAAATAATCAAACACTGCTAAGCTCTGTTCCAACTAATTTCCAAGGAATTAGTTTCCTTTATTGGTATAAATCCACTCAAATTTACCTAAAATTGAGGTTTATTATTTTAGAAGTAGTCAAAGTAATTATAGTTTACTGACATTTCACTTCTTCTTCTTCCATTTTTGCTGTATTTTCCTGAAACCACTTGGTGCTGCAGCAGGAAGCTCCTGGCACATAAACCCCTCTGAGGTTCTTGTATGTGGAGTTTTCATGTTTTTCTTCCAGCTGTGGCCCAGAGTCCAGCAGACGCGTAAGGTGACCCAGAAGCTCTAAGTTGCTCTCAGACGTGTGTCCAGCTGTGCCTTCGGTTCTGCTGTGTCCTGATGGCCTGTCATGTTGGTTCGCCGCCTCTCATCCACTGACTACAGATGTTGGCACCGACCCACCGCAGCTCTGCCATGACTAGATGGAGCATAAAACCTTGTTGTTTCTGTTTAACATTATCTTGCTGCAGATTTTCCCATTGCTGGTTACGAAATTTTCCCTTTTGTCTTTAACTTTTCTGTATTTATCATTGCTTGAATGGTTTGCAGCAGTGATTTTGTTTCTAATGTGACGGAGCTGAAGGAAGGTCCTGTTTCTCGCTCAGAGCATCGGTGACCCTTTTCCAGTAAAAGGGTCGTTTCCTGAATGTGTGAGGTTCTAGTAATGGTGGTGATTATCTCTTAAAGCAGATTGTTCATCGCCTTTCTCCAGACTCAAGCTGAATGCCGTACGGTGACACGCAGGGGTCCGAAACTTTCAGCATCTCTGTTGCATCACAGAAGAAGCTGAAGTGAGTTTAAGGAGGATGTGAATCCACACCAACCTACTTTTTGAATCTCTTCAATGATTTATGTTTTTTTGTCTTAATAGTTTGGTTTAGAGTTGGTTTGAAGTTCGTCTTCCTGTATCACCTATTCAGTTGATATTCTTTGCGGTTGTTCCTCGTTTTTAGTTGTTGCCATGTAAGAAAAGGATAATGTATCTTTACCTGTTCAGACCTTGGTTTCCCTCTGCTTATCAGCCCTGTGATGTTTCACCCTCTTTTTTCTCTCTCGCCAGTAAAAGACCTGAACGTCTTAATGTTAAGAGGAATGTGAAGCTGCTGAGATCTCAACACTCCCAGGCGATTGCTGATATCTGTGGAAGAACCTGCTCTGCTCCACGACCCGCTTTGTCTTCAGCTTCTGTTTTTGGACTGTTGTAATCTCTTCTGCAGAAGTTCGGCTTCTTCCACCATTTCATCCTAGGCGTTGAGTCATATGGCAGCAGTGACACAGATTACCAATGCGCTGTTGGTGTCGGTGTCACAACTGGTATCGTAATTGTTAGGAACCTGACGTCGGCACCGTCCTTCCCTGTGGTGAGGGTGTTCAGCCCCCTCACTTCTGGAGAATCCGTAAAGCCATGTCATTTCCACCGTACAATCCCTATTCATCCAGGAATCAAAATCCCACCCAACGTCTGACCGATCGTCCGGCCTTTAGTGAACGGTCAGACATGGACCACTGGACGGCACAGCGCCGTATGGAACCCGATTCAAACTTTATCTCTTCTCCATCATTTTCTGGAGCTGGTAATATTTCCGGAAGAACTATCCCTCAAATGACGTACAGGCCTGAACAGAGGATGTCCAGGTCAGAAAGGGACCAGGAAAGATCACTTGCTGGCAGAACCAGAGAAGAATTGGTGCCGCTGAGTGTCAGCCATGGTTCTCGCTTTTTCGCCACTCAAAGAGACGAGTTTCCTTCCACCAGTGTAGCGTCGTATGATGATGCAGGCAGAGACAGGGAGCCCCAGGATGAAGATGACAACAGCTCCTTGAGCTGGTTGCAGATCTTGAAGAAGCCCACAGAGGATACTTCTGTGGAATTTCATTCGCCAGCTTCATCCGACTATCCCAGCAGCAGTGATGTCAGGTGTTTAGCATCCAGCGAGAGACGGCAGAGTAGCCAATCTGTGTCCGGTTCCAGACGTTATGAAGACCCAACTCCAAGCGAACCGGTGCGTTCTGACGAGCCTCCTCAGTCGCAGTATACTCCAGAGTTTGCCGCCGTCCTTCTTGAGCAATTTGGACTTGAAAAAGAAGACTTGGAATATCTCCTGATGTTCCCTGAAGATCAGATAAACTCTGACAATCTAGCTCTGATCTTGAAGCAGATTCGCCTCATGAAGCAGAAGAGAGCTTCGACTTCGCCCGACTCCGACCCCGAACCATCAACAAGCTTCTGTGAACCGGAGACGCAGAGGAGCGATGAAGTGCCAGAGATGTACGAGGATGATATCTCCAGGATTTTTAAACCTGCCAAAGTGATTGACTATGGACATACTGGGAGCTACACTGTGGTTGAGGAAATTAAAAACACCAGTAAAGTCACCAGTGGTGGGACTAAAAGCAAGCCTGATGCTTATAGCAGCACCAGTTACAAAGAACCGTTCAAACAAAGTAAGTCAGAGGTTCCTTTACCTGGCCTGACCGTTTCTCCTACCAGCTTCGCCTCAATGAGGAGTTCTGTGACTCCCCAAAGCAGCAACCTACCCAAGTTGCCACAAACTCATTCAACCCAGGCTCCTCAAAAGGTCCATATTCCTTTCATTTCCTCAGAAGACAACAAAGATCCACCTTCAAAGGCAGTGGCCCGCCGGACCCAGGTTCCAGGCTCCTTTGTTCCTCCAAAGGCAGAAGCAGATCCACCCAAACCGCTACAGAGCCAACCAGCCCAGGCACCTGGGATGTCCTTCACTCCCCTCGTTCTGCTAAAGAAAAATGCAGAAACAAGGAAAAGACCAAAGTTTTCCAGTGCCAACCTCCTGGAAGACTGTTCTCCGCAAGGGGAGGCGCAAGATTCAAAGTCTAGGACTTCGTCAAGCGAAGGCGGCAAAGTTGGTTGTAAGCAAGACAATCGTACTGATAATCTACGCAAAACTCAAGAGCAACAGCCAGAGGTTTTCAAAGAGCAGAGGAAGGAGAAGCTAGCAAACGTTCAGCAAGGCAAAGCTGCAACGGATCAGACGAAGCCACAGGCCAAGGAGCAAAGTAAACTGCCTGAGGAGTCGCGTCCCTTTGTGTCCAGGTCTCTCACCACTCCTCCAAACACAGAAGCAAAGAAGCATTACGGTTCGTCAAAGTCCGTGTACAGCAGCAGCTCCACTCCGAAGGCAGCCATGTTCAGGGGTCTGCCGTCCAGGGCGATGATCAGCGACTATGCAGGTGCCGCACCGCCAGCCTTCCCACATCGGTGCACTTTGTGTGACAGGAAGTTTGAGACCATGAAGGTAAGTGCAGCAGGGTGTTCGTTATTTTATTTGTTGAATATTGCAGAGAACTTTAAATAATTAAAATAACGTGAAATTTAAGTCTGTAATTTCTGGGATTTTTCTTGCCAATCCAGTGTTTAGCCATTTTCTCCAGTTCAGTGAATTGGAGAAAATAGACATGAAGTGGATTTTTGTGACTTTTCCTCCACTTTCCACAGTACACCAGGGTCCGGTTCTCCATTTCCCTCTTCTTCCTGCCCTTGACTCGCATTGTAGTTGTCCCAGGTTCTGTGCTGTGATCTGTCCTGATCCAAACCTGCCTGGAAAGCCGTTACCAAACGCTGAGATGAGCCAGAACCGAGGATGGCGGCATCAGACCTGACCACAGCCCAAGAAGACTTTTTATCTACTGTGACTTATGTGTTTCCTGGTTTTAATTATAAAGATTTCTTAACTATTAAGCCAATTTGTCGGGTGTAATTTTTAACAAACTGTCGTTTATACAATGCCTACTTATTTAGATATTAAAATTGGTAGCAGTGGGAAACAATGTGGTAATAACAGAAGTCAACATCTTCAAAGTTGAATAAAATGTGTGTTGGGTTCAGTGTTGGGCGGGGAGAAATACGTTTTACTTTTTAAAGCTTGTTGGTTGTGAAACTCCTTTCTAACTTTTCTTTGCTTTGACAACCAGCATTGGCTTTTCCACCACGATTCCACCGTTCACCATGAGAACCGCAAGCTCCTTCGGAGACAGTCAGTATTTTTCATACGTTTTCATTGTCATCTCTGATGTCGAGTTATTTCAAATGGTCACAGGTTTTCTACTTATAGTTTGATATTGGATGCAATCTAACCAGCCTCTCTAAATAAGACGATCTTGGTAAATGTAGAGTCAGATGTCTGATTTGTTGCCTGTACAACATATAAACACGTAACTAATTTATAACCAGGCGCTATAAAAGTTGTAACTCAACCAGGAAGTTAATTGAATTGTTGGTATGTTTTGTGTTTCATTGCCTTGTGGTGCCACGTCTTTGTCTTGTAGTCTGGCTTTCTTTACTCCAGCGAAGCTAATTGTTCACTTAGCGCTCTTGCTAACTGTGAAAATGCTTAGACTCCCCATAAGTACATTTTTCTGTACAAATTCTGAAGCACTAATTTACTTGGCCGTTTTGTAATGTTTCAGTTGAATAAAGTTCAACATTTGTGTTGAATCTTAAGTTATTCTTCAAGTAGTTATACGTTTACATTCGTGCTCTTATTTTGAAGTGGCAGACTATATAACAGTTCTGTTTCCTCTCCTCGTTCCACTTTTTGACCAATAACTATTTTAAATATGAAACATGTGAACAAAATAAAACATGAACAGTAGAAAACAACCTACAAAAATACCTAAAGACATTATAGAACATAAAAGTCATAATGTAAAAATAGAATTTGGGGTTCTAGTCTTTCTGGGCCAGATATATTGTTAGTTCAAGTTGGGACTTTAGCTTTAGCTTCTGCTAAATGTTGGTGTAGCGCTTTTTAGCTAGCAGTTCCCACCACTGCTCCAATCTTTAAATATAGTTTGAAGAATATTTAATATTTTAAAACTAAAGTGATTGTGGGTTTGTTTCTAAGCTGTCTGATAAACTTACCGTTGTATCAAATGCCATTTAATCCATGACGTATTGATGTGTAGCTACTGTCTAGTAGGTGTTTTCTACAGTAATTGTTGGTATTTTCTGTCCAGGTCAGCACTGGACTGTGCCGTAGGAACTTTAGGATGATTTAAAGAGAGAAATATTGATGAATGATTATTGACTTTGATGTGTGAGGTTTAGAGATCCCTCTGTTAGTGTAACATGTTTCAGCTTTTATATCAGCTTCACCTTTTTTTAATTCAATTCATGTGTGAAGAGAACAAAATACAGAAAATATTTTTCTGTAACTGTCTTTCCATATGCAGGCATACTTGTATGAAATGTTGATACTTTTCAGTGATATTTTGGTTTTCATTGAGAAAAACTACTAGTAAATTAGTAGTGGAGTAAAGTTAGCTTGTCTATACTTGATGAAGGAAGTTTGACTTTGAGTTTCTTAAGTGGAACAAGGCGTCACAAAGCTGTGCTTTTTGTTTGTGTTGTGCATTTTTAAAAATATTTTATGAGTGCCTCTCACTTGTGCAGATATCCTTCCTTTGCCAAATTGTGACCCGTTTCCTCTTGTTTCATTGTTACAGATATCCAGACTGGGATGGTGGGATACAAGACAGAAGGTAATATATTTATATATATTCTCCAAATGAAACCACATTCATTTAAACGGAGAACAAGCAGTGTTTACGAGTTGTTTTCCGTTGTTCTCTCTTGCTGCTGCCTTGGTAGAGTTTCAGATAAAAGACCCTCCACCCAGCAGAGGAGTCGCTCTCGTTCCCACAGCTCCCACCGCCGCTCGCGCTCCGGCTCACGCAGCCCACAGCGCAGCCGCAGGAGGGGAAACAGGGACAGCAGCAGCTCCCGTTCGCGCTCACCAAGCCCTCAGCGGCACCACAGGAGTAAGAGGAAACACTGGAGTGACAGGTAGAAAGATTAGAGCCGCTGCTTTTTTTCTGAAAGCGTTCTAAAAGTTCTCAAAGTTTCCATAAAAATCACATCAGGGTTTTTAATACAAACTTTGATCAGGTCCCGGTCCCGTTCCTCCAGTCCTCGGTACAAGTCCCACTCAGCCCAGCACTACCATTCGCGGTCGAGGAGCCGTGAGAGAGAAGAGAGAAAGAGACGAGAGAGACGGTCGTCGTCGGAGAGGTCGACCCCTGAACCCCGGAGGTCGACCAGCGCAGAGAGGCTGGCCAAGAGACTGCTGGAAGCTTCAGGTGTGAGAAATGTTTTATAATCGACAGTCAAAGAAAACAAACGGGAAAACTAGAATACATATATGCTCCATCAGGCCTGATTTAGTTCCCCAGACCTGACCAAACCGTTAAATGTCTTTAGTGTGTGGAGTTGGGGTGAAGGATGCATATTTGACACAGTTTAGGGTTCAATTTCTTACTTTGCCCAAGAAATCAGATCTTTGTTGAATTAGAAACGCTTAACAGAAACGGAGTCACATCATCAACCTAATAGGATAAGTTGCAGAAGAAGAAACTCATTGTCGGTATGTAAGATTCTTACGTTAGGAAGAGACTCACATCATCAGCATAAAGGGTTATTTTGTTTTGGAAAGAGACTCGATTATCAGCCTATCAGGTTCTGTTGTGCTACAAATATAAGAGTATAATAGTGTCTTGTATTATAAAGGGACTCATATCATCAGGTTATTGAGTTATCTTGTTTTATGACACGACTGACATTATTAGGATGTAAGGTTATGTCGATGATGCTTGTTTAATATTGTGCCTCGTTTTCATAGGTTTTATTTTCTTTTTTGCCTTTAATCACCTGTAACTGTTTCTATTAAACCTACCAACCCAGTGATTCTGCTGATCCTTTTCTAGGCGTCCAGTCTCTGTCAAAGCAGTCGGATTTGGAGGCGGTGGTGAAATCTATGACCCCGGCCTTGTTGGCTGAACTCAAAAAGCGGAAGACGACATCGTCGTCGTTTTCTGTCACCAGGTCTGGACCCAGGGAGTCTGAGGCAAGTAATTAAGAAATGCAAATAAAACCGTGGAAAAGGAAGAAAATACAAATCAGTTGAGGCTAGAGGTGTGCCGATCGATCGGTCACCGATCATAATCGGCCGATTTTCGTGAAATCGGTGATGATCGGGATCGCCGATCATTGGCTCTGTTACCGATACTGATCAGCTGCATCTCATTTCTCAGCCTGTCTGTCCAGCTGGTCTCGTCTTTCCTTCACTGCGCAAACGCGCAGCAACAAATGCTAAGCGATGTGTAACTATAACGCACTGAGTGAATGAGGACGTTTGCATGTTGC
>CAEGAF010016295.1:0-21702 GCA_903067075.1 Micropoecilia bifurca
CCCCCCCCCCCCCGCCTCTAAACACTCTTTCCCTACACGACGCTCTTCCGATCTAATTTAGTCTTGTAAGCACCATTGTCTAATTAAACTAGAAAATAAAGATAAAGTGGCTCATACTGAATATAAGTTTTAATATGCATGGATTGGCTGCTGGAGTACAGGCTTATCAAGGATTTTATAAAGTTACATTAAAAGTTTCAAAATGGAAAAAAAAAACCCATTCTATTCATAGTCATTTTACCGAGAAGCTATAGAAAGTGAGAAAATGATTTTCTACCTTGTTCGACAGTCATGTAGCACTTTTTCTGACATTGTTTGCAACTGCCAATCAGCCCATAAGAAGGCTGCAACACTTTTCCCTCACTAAGAGAAAATTGACTGTTTTGAAGTATTTCTATGCCAGAAAGACACTGATCGTCATGCTGTAGACTCTAATGTGGTACTTCCCGTCACTATTGTAATTAGTTCCAGTTCTCTAGCTTCTGGAACAGATGGCCTGACTAATTTGTCAGCTAATATAAGATAGCTGATGAATTGGTAGTATAATGTTCTATTCAAAACACTACGACAAAATTTAGTGAATCTTTATTCCGAATTTTGTCTGAAGTCTGTGAATCAGAAGCTACATAAAAGTAAATTTCTTTTATGGATGACATGTAAAAACGAACGTGCTTTGTGCTGTTGGATTGCATGTCACATCTTGTTTTATTGTGATATTTTTACTTGGTATAATATTAGAATATCCTAAAATTGTTGGTTGCAAATAAAGAATAACTTTACTTTGAAGCAACTCTAAAAGTGTGATGTTTAATGGATTTGTTTATTTCCTCTCCAGCCACTGCAGAAATTTTGTAAGCTCGAAATTTTTCCTGTTTATTTTGTAATGGGAAACAAATGTTTAGGGGACAAAATGGGGACTGCAGCTGGACATTTCAACATTTATCCCTCAGACACACGTATGAGTTTTATTTTGAATGCATTTCTTTATAGTACAGCCTTCACCTGTTGAGTGTTACCGTGTTACCACCATGCACTCAGATGATCGCAGAACGCTATTATTACCTCAGCTGAGTGGAGAATGTTATCAACCTACCTCCACTGATCCTGCTGCTCACACAGACATCCTCATATACCACCAACAGCGCTTGCTCTTTAAAAGGCTTCCTCCTTCCTGTCCTCCCACTGCTAGCAGTGAGGCCTGTTTTGTGGTCTTACGGTCCTCTTAGATAGCCGAAGCTCCTCAAATGCGTCAGCGCCGTTGCTGATTCTATATTCTGCTTTTGGTTTTGATTAGCACACTTCTAGTTTTTTTTTCTTTTCTTATTTTTTTGTCAATCTCCATCTGTTTTGGATGTGTGACTTTGCAGAGATCTTGTGAACTTTTGATCCGTTGGTCGACCCCGGTCCCGTTCTCGCTGGTGGAAATGTCAAAGCGTCAGCTGACTGAAAAGCAAATTTCAAGAATCTGAAGGAGAAAATAAAAGATTTTCAGTGGAGCACTGTTTAAATTTTAATCATAGGCCCATCCCATTGAGAGCTTCAAGCTTACTTGCAGGGTTTATAATTTCTTTTTGATGAGAGACATAGATCTTAGGGGTGAACTTTAACTGCAAAAACAATGGATATTTGACATTTTCTAAAGAGGTTTTCAAATATAGATTTCTGCTCTGTGAAGCCCTACAGTATAAACTGCACTCAAGCTTTCACAGATTGCTGATGGAGAATTTCATCAGCTGCCTTTTTACTTGCCATACCTTCTCTTTGAATCATGATTTGCTAAGTTATCGAAAAGCTTCATATTTTTCTGCACATTTTGCTGTAAGCTAAACTTTTGCAGGATTTGGTGACTCTACTGCAAAAATAACAGTTAATCGGCTGCTTTAGTTTTCCAAAGCAAATTACTTCCTAAGAGTGCGTCGTCGCTGTATAAGCGCACTGCTGAGATTGTTTGGTAACGTTTCGTCGTTTTTCAGAAGATAATTAAGGAGGCACAAAGCTAACATTTCCAAGCTGGGGATTGTTCCCATAGTAATTATGTTATTTAAGTGAAATTGTGGGAATTGAGCACATTATAGGATAACAGTTTTAACAGTGATGTTTAGGTAGATCAGGACTTAACAACTTTAAGTCTAAGCAAAAGGTGGAAAGACTGTTCTTGCCTTCCAAAAGTGATTTCCTTAAAAGCCTGAACTGAACTTCTTTTTTCATAATGTCCTTGGAAAGGCAGCGTTTCTAGGTGGTAGGCAGAGCAGATAAGATAGACAGGTGTAGGCTTAGACACCAGCTCATGTGCTTTTGTGTCCCGCTGTATGAGTGCACAAGAAGAGCATAAGATGAGAGCTCTGGCTTCGGGTTATTTATCTTCCAAGATGCTGGCAGGGCAGAGCTGTCAGCGGCTTTATAACGTGTGTGTAGGTGTGTGTGCGTGTGTGTCAGTCAGAGGAAGCACAGACAGTTTTGCTAATATGTTTATTGATCCAGTAATCTGACACTACTCATCTTGTTAGCGCATCCACCTACTCATGTCCAGCCCTGGCCTGAGTACTTATGCTGCCGAAGTCCAAACTTTAGAGGAATACTACACTGTTCTTAAAGTTCTAATTTCATGCCTGAGATGATCCTGCATTTCTCTTCACCTCGGATGCGGAGCTGAGGAGGGCGTTCCGTCAAACTGGAACCGATGCGAAAGCTGCTTGCTCAGCTGTGCTTCTTTCTTGTTTAAATGAGTGGCACCGACTGATGGTTATACGTTCTGCTAAAAACAGAGCGCAAGTCAATCTGTATCTGCAAAGATCATAAGAATACCATTGTAAAAGGCTTTTACAAACATCCAAAAAAAAACAAAAAAACTAATATCCTTTGTACTTGTAGAGTATAAGTCAGTGTGTACATTGCTTCAACTCAAACATTGTTGGATCCCCTTTTCATTTCATTTCATCATTCAGTTTTCTGTATTGTGAACCTGTCGGCATCCTACATTTAGACTTGTCAGTATGCGCCCACTGTAAGCCTGTAAAGAACCTTCTAGTGTCGCCCACTGGGGGAGGAAGATTTGTTGTCCACAGACGGCTTCAGTTTGTCTTCAAAAATACTCACCACCTGCATGATGTCGACAGTGCAACATTTTTAAGTCTCATTCTTTTGTCTTGGTCATTTGTAACTTTTTCTTTGCAAACGGAGGCGTTAGCCATCGGATGCAATTGAACAAATGTCCAGAAAATCCTACTAGGACTGTTGATCTTTATTTAAATATCACTGGATTCTATTTAATCGATTAGTCGTGTTGCCAAGAACACTGAATGCTGGAATCAAAAATTGAATTAAGAGGTTTTTGTTTAAGGATGCAGCCAGTTTATTCAACGCAACTCAAAAATTCTACATTTGTCCCAAAGGGAAATTAAATGCCCATACCATCCAGGTATTTGAAGTGAGTCATGTTGGGCAGTGATGCTGTGGGCAAGGGGGATTTTTTGTAGCAGTCAGTCGCAACATAAGTGAAAAACGCCTCTGACTGAAGACTCTTACTGTGTGACAGCATCAGGACTGTCACAAAATGCTATCAGCTCAGTGACATCATCACATGTTTGCATGAACTGCTAATCCACCCCATTGTCTTTTGATTCTCCACTTTAAATCACCATCTGGCTGTTAGAAAAACAAAACGAGAGACGTTGCAGTCAAGTATGTGACCCTTTCTGATTATGATCAGTGGAAAGGATGATTTGAACTTCATCCTTCCTTCACTTTTTTGTCCTTTGACATCAACTCGGTGCCTTCACCAAAAGTAATGAATAAATGTTGGAAATGACTTACTGTGATTCTGGTGGTATTTGTCTTGTCATTGTCAAAATTTCCCTGGGCTGAAAATCCTGTAATTTTCACAGGGTTGTGTACACTTGTGAAACCCACAGTCGAAAAACCATTTCCTTACTCTGTGATCCCTGCAGATTTGAAATACAAAAGTGTAAAGATCAAACATTTACACAGAAATGGAGGTTTTTTTGCCTCATGATGTGCAAAAACCAAATAGTTTCTTAGCTGCTTTAGTCTCTCTCTTTTTTTTTTTTTTTAAGGAACCAGTTAAGAATGAGCTCCAGCCCTGATCTGAGTATGGGGACAGTTTTTCGTGTGGCCTTCCTTCCGAAGTGAGTTCCTGTGTTTTGTGTCGAGTCGATAATTCACTGTTCGGGATCTGAAAGGGGAGACCTGAAGAATAGCATCCTGGGTGCACATGCAGGCGCTTCAACCACACTAAACAGAATGGGCCAAATCCACCCACCACTCCTCAATACATCATTTCCCATTGCTATGGCAACTGCTGACAGCCAGCCGTCACCGTTGTCATGGAAACAGCTTGACAGGCTCGTAAGGAAAAATAGGGAGAAGGCACGATGGAAAGAGGGATGAGAAATAATGGGAAACAAGGAGAGGAAAGACCACAGCTGTGGATTAAACATCCGGTTATTTTGAGAATAGTTTATATGCATGTCGTATAAGATGAAAACAGCGTTACGTTTTGGTTTGCGTTCAGAGGCGGTTTCGACGAATTCAAATTCAAATCCCAACAAAAATGATTAGGAGTCGTTTCCTGACTGAAAGCTGTCCTCTTCTCCTTCCTCCCTAATTTGGCTTTTCTTTCCGTCTTCTTCCCCTCCGCCACTCCGGCCGTCCTCTTCACCGAAAAGCTTTTAGATGATTAAAACGTGGGGGATTGCTTTTTTTTATTGTTGGGTGGGCCACTGAAACATCCCGTACTAATTTACATTTCACAGTGACTGTTTCTTTTGGAGTGCAGAAGAACTTTCTGCAGGGTTACAACAACCATTTGGAAACATCTGGAATCGGTCGTTTTCAGCTCTGGATTAGTGTGGTGTCAGTCTTATTATTTTTTTTTTAACGGACAAAAACACAAAATTAAGATGTCTGCATGGTAAATATAAAAGATGAACATCCATCCATGAATCTTTCACGTTTATTGATCCATCAGTTTAGCCGTCCTTGCTGTTCATCAGTCTTTTCTTTTTCCATCCATCCTTTGATTCCGACAACCCACAGTTCATCTGTCCAGCGTCCCGTCGAGCTATCTATCAGTTTATCAGTCTGTTTTTCCATCAATGCATTAACTCATTTATTGATCTTTTGTTCGGTCACCTCATTAATTCATCAATTGTTTTGGTTATTCATTCATCCGTTTGTTTTTATCCATTCTTTCTTCAGTCAATGCATCCATTCTTCCCTATTGTCATTTCAGCCATCAGGACATTTCCCTCCGGCCTTATGTCCTTTGATCAAATATTTTACATTTTCTGCTCCATCTTCTTTGAACCAGTTGCAGAAACACATAGACCTGAAGCTGCTGTTTTCATCAGTCTGTAAATATTTTAACTGAGGAATCTTTCATTTATTTATGATGGTGTTAACTTTTTCTGTTTTCCTCTGAAAGTTCTGTAAACTTTGCTGCTGCCAGTCTGGGCCTGGATTTTCTTGTAAAAGAGATTTTTAGTCTCAATTGGATTTTCCCAGTGAAATTAAAGTTAATAATAATAATAATAATAATAATAATAATAATAATAATAATAATAATAATAATAATAATAATAGTCAATCAGTACATATATCTCTTCATGCATGTGTCGTTCTCTTAATTTTTGTTTTGCGAAATATGTAGTTTAAGTCTAACTTCTGTAGACATATCCACCATAAAGCTCTGAATGTTTTGAAAATACATTATTACGTTAAGGTTGCTGAGCTATTTGCTTTTAAAGCATTCTGTGTCTGTGTTCTCCTTTTGAATAATAGAAGTGAAAACCAAACAAAAGTTTGCCGTACTTCCAGTGTGTCGGGCTGAATACTCACCTGTCACATCCCTCAGGATTTTAACACACACATCTCTTACGTAAGATGTAATATTTAGAGAAATATTCATTTCAGGCAATTGTGTAAACGGCCTAATCTGATCTTCTGGCGATATTGGCGCTGGCAGAATTTATGTGCTTATGTAAACACAGAGGCAGTAAAAGCTGCTTTTACTTTTTTCTTTTTTTACTCACAGCATGGCTTCTGCCCAATTTCCTCTGAAAGCTTTAATTTAGGAAGAAAAAAAAGCATCTTTTTCTCTTCTGCCATCTTTCATGTTCGGTAATACCTGCCTGTATAGCTTTAAATGGCAAACATCTTGGCTTCCTTAATATAAAACAAGATCACTTTAACCAGTTGTGATTTTTATAAAGTGGCAGCAGACTCGATCACGCACACGTATGTAGCGGCTCATACAGGGTTGCCAGTTTGAAGAGGCGAAGCTGAAATTACTCAATCTGACCCTGGCAACCCCAGCATTGTGATGCAACTCGTGGCTCATGCTTTAAGACGGACTAAAATACAGTTTTTTTTTCTTTCAGTTTACTTCTGTTTATGTATTTTTTTCAAGCTAGTTGAAATAACAAGTGCTAAGGCACAGGCATAGTGAGAGAGACTGCAGCAGAGATGAGGATGGTGAGTAAGCGCTTGCTGTGTCCTGCTTCCAAATGCCGCTGTCACATCCTGTAAATACGTCTCCGCCATCTGTCCCTGCAGCAATGCCTCGCTCCTGCTGGCTGCCGCTGCTTCTCGGATGAACTCCTGAGCTGGCAGCAGAGATCGCTGAACATGATTTATTTTCTAGTGTTTTTTTCTGAAGCTCGTTGGGCATTAAGAGTTAACCAGTGTTGGAAATGTGCCGGCAAATCTCAGCAAATTGGAACGTGATGTAACAGCTTTGTTTTTCTTCCCCCAAACTGTTCCAAGTCAAAATATGAAACTCGTAGGTCCTATAGATTTATTACAGTCATGTTTTTTTCTTTGTTTTTTTTTAATTGCATGTTTCTGTTAATTTTGCTGTAAGCTGAAAGCTACTGAAAGCCTTCAGTAACATTCAAATCTGATTATTTGAATGTTACATAAGACCAGTAAGAGGATTTTTAATTCAGAAATGTTACATTACAGTTGGCCATTAGCAACTCATGCTCAAGGAGAGCAGCCATAGAAGACTGCTGCTAAGGCAGGGTTTGCAGTATCGAGCATATGCATGGAAAGTTAAGTGGAAGGGAAATGTGTGTTTTAAAAAGGCGCAAAGCCAAAAGGGATAACTGCAATATTCAGTGGATTGGGAGTCAAAGAGCATTGAAAGATTTAGGAGAGATTCACAGTGACACTCCTGAACCAGTGGCAATGCCAGATATTTCCCACATGATATGAGAAGATACTGAATTGGACTGTTGCTGCAAAGTCCTATATATATATATTAAACCAATTTGAAAACTGAAGGACAACTTTAATTCAATCGAATTAGGAAGGAGAGGCACAGAATCACAGAACAGCTCGAGGTCCAGGGTGGGGTTTTGTTGCTAGAGATGATTGGGTTGATTCCACTGTTTTATCATTTCCAAAGTCAGCACAGAGGGCTTCAAATAAATTTTTGCTCTGACAGAGATGCTAAGTTACAGAACGTGGAACCTGCTCACACCTCCAAAACAACTAATACTGGATTTAACGACCAGGGCATATCGATCCGCTTGATGGTCGACTGATTTCTCAGAGGTAAACCAAACAGAAAATCTCTACATGGAAGATGGAAGATGAGGGATACCAGAGACAATTTTGTGTCAAAATTATATTTTTCAACTGCAAGCCATTGAAATGTATAAAAGGAGTTTTTGAACAGAATGGCTTAAGTTAACCAACTATCCAGTAGTGTTATTTGTAAGATGCACCAGTAAAACTGATAGATGTTTCACTCCTGCGGTTTTGATCTCACCTCCCCACGTTTGTTCCCTTTAATTTGAGTGCAGAAAACTGTGAAATTATGACCCTGATTAAGTATCTGTGGGAGATAAACCTTTGAACTTTTCTGAAGACATGCACCTGAGTCCAGTGGATTATTTACTCCAAACTCGGCCGCTTCAGTTCACGCCTTCACAGATTGCAGTTGACTGATGTTGTGATCTTTGCAACTGTGTTTTCATGGTCCCAACTGATTCCTTTCTGGAGACAGCTGTGGAACAAACACAAGCAGGGGGGCGGGGGGGGATGATGCGCTTGCACTGAGATTTAGACAGGCTTATGCTTCTTTAAATCTAAAAAGTGAACAGCAAACAAGCTAGGACATTGTGCTAGCTTTGTGATATCTAAATTTGAATAAATGTGTTGTCTTATTGCGGCTTCGTACAGAGTTGTTTTGCCACGCTCAGTGTGAGTAAATCAACAAACATGTTAATTCAGATTTTACACGCTCTATTATCTCCACTAAGGAGTGCATGTGCCGCGCTCCGTTTATTTAATTATCAGCGGGAAAGCGCTAAAAGTGGAGACGCGTTCACGTGTTCCCGTAGATTTGTCTGGCTGAGCATTTTCAAGCGTGTTTGTGTTTCACGTCAGTCTTGATTCAGATCTGTATAAAATCTACCAAGAAGTTGTTTGGTCATTATTTGAGGAAGAAAGTTTAAATTAGTTTGGTAACATCTGATCTGGGTGTTTTACGACACTGCAGTTTCTATGTTTATGATTCCTAATAACTCAGACTGGGTTGTTTCTGTGTTTGCTCAGCATGCCCCAGCGACAGGAATCTATTATTTCTTTGTAGCAAATGTAAAATAAAACGACACAAAACAACCTCCATTAGAGTCATCTGTATGAAAGTCAGTGAAAGCCTTTATATCTTTGAAACATTGAAACTGCGTGATTTTGGGTTAAAATACTTAACAATCTAAGTATTTAAATAATAGTCATCCATATTAAGCAAGTCTATTAATATTTTCCTGTTTAATTGCAGAGCCATTGTAAACGGGAATTAAAAGTTCCAACATCCTCAGATCAACTTTAAAAGTAAAATATAAAATCCAAAAATTCTTTAGTTTTCTTTTCTAATTGTAATTAACTCTGAAAATAATCTGGGTGCCTGTGATTTTGTAAAAAGGAGTTATTGCATAACAAGATAAATATATCTTTTTCTTGTGTCTGATTATAGTACACCAATAAAAGCTAAATTTTTAGATAAGCTTCAACATATCACCAGGTGAATGATATTTAATTGTTTTTTTTATTGGTGAGATTGTAAAATTGGCTAATATCCAACCCTAAAACAGTTTTTTAAGGGGAAAAGGCCCTGGTGAAGTCTGCAATAAAGCTGAGACTTGGTGGCTGTTTGACTGGAACCTTCCCACTGCTGTAGGTTTCCCCTTCAGGCTGGGTGTTGCTCCTGCTCTGAGGAAGACTGGCCTTTAAAGGAGCTAATGAAGGAAATGCAGCACATGGAGCTGAAAGTATTTCATCCGTCTTATCTTAATGTATTGAGAGGTTCGGCTTTTCATTTACTTTTATAGGAAATTATTCTCAGACATTATTCTCAGGCTGTAGATAGGGTTGGGATAAAGACCTGTTCGCTCATGCAGAAGCTCACTGACTCTAAATTAGCATTTTATCAGCACACTCTGTTGAACAAACCTATTGGCTGACATTTATTCTCCATTTTCTGCTGTTTCCCTGTCCTCTCTTACTCCGCCTGTCCTCTCTGTCTCTGTCTCTCCAGTCAACTCCTCTCCACCTGGCAGCAGGATACAACAGGGTACGGATAGTTCAGTTGTTACTGCAGCATGGAGCCGACGTCCACGCCAAAGACAAGGGGTATGTATGACAAAAGCTGTTTAAATCCAGTTGAGGGTAAAGATGGAAAACATCCCTGGAGATGCTCCCAGCAGTTGTGCAAAAAAGACATTTTTTTCTTTTTTTCTGAAGAATCAAAACATCTGATGTGAGAATAAACTTGTTTTTCAAAGCAGCATTTAATGCACATGAACTTTAAAGTAACGCCTGTTACTTTAACACCAGGTAACCTCTAAAGTTTCTCTATCATCTGAAGAGTTCAAGATTTTTTATTTCCTTGGCCATCATTCTACCTCATATAAACTATACTTCCCTAAGTATTAGGTTCAGTCATAAAAATTACTACCCTACTAAATATCCCATCAACAACCATTAGTGGTGATATAACAAAGTGGAAGTCATTGAGAACAACAAAAGGTCAGGCACAAAGTGCCGGGCCGTGACGGAGTGAGGTTCACACGTTGGTGGGCTGCAAGCGTCCAAACTTCATGTGGCCTTCCCGTTATCTTAAGAGCTTTATAGGATTGGTTTTCATGGCGTCTAAGCATTACATCAACTGGTACAAAGCAAAGTGTTGGATGCAGTGGTGTAAAGCACACCGCCGATGAACTCAAGAGCATTAGAGACGTGTACTCGGGCGTAATGAGTCATGCCTTTCTGACGTTTTAACGATCAAGTCTGGGTTTGGCAGTTGCTAGGACTACGGCACTTGTCTGACTGTAATATGTTTAGTTGCGTTGATTGGTGCGGAGGGGATTATGGTTTGGGTCTGCACTTAGAAAGGAACTCTTAATGCTTCAGCAAATGGACAAGTCCATTCTCCCGACTTTGTGGGGACAATTTGTGGATGGTCACTTCCTGTCCAACCGACTGAAACAACAGCACAATGCAGGCCAGCAAAGTAGAAAACCTTCACTTTAGAGCGTCAAGCCAGACCTTCTCATCCAGCAGTGTCTGACCTCACAAATACTGTTACGGCAGAATGGGTCAGAATTACACATAAACATATTTATTATGAAATAAACATATTTAATATGAATTTATACACACTCTTTTTTTGTTTGCCCCTTCCAGTGGACTGGTGCCTCTACACAACGCCTGCTCTTATGGACACTATGAAGTTACTGAGCTCCTGCTAAAGGTACAAATAAACACACAAACTGGCTATTTTTTAAAGGTTTACTAACAGATGACATACAGCTGAATTGGTATTATTTGAAAATAGAAAAAAAATCGTATCTAAATTAAGTATGAAAGTAATGATTATTTTAATAATTGATTACTCTATCGGTTATTTTGGTAAAAGAATTGGCACATTCTTCAGATCTTTCATTTAACCACTTAAGCCTTTTCACTCAATACTAGAAATATATTAAAAGATGCAAATAAACAAATCCATTTATTTTTTAAATAAGAAAAATAAATTTAAAAAAAAAATTTGGTGCTTAAAATGCAATAACATAGCATTCCTTTAGTGAATTCGAACTGCGTGAATATAAAACTTTGCTACTTGAGGAATTTTGGGTAAAACATATTTACAGATGCTATTTTTTTTCTTAAATTCAAAATGTAAAAATATTTGCCTTAATTACTGCTCTAATTATGATGTTTTTTGAGCAAGTAACTTTACTTTGAGTCTGTGTGCTCCAGTTAACTATTAAATTAGTCGATTAATCGATGAATCATTTCAATCCTCGCCTAAATTGTTCATGAAAGCCTCAAAGGATCAAATTGCTCTCCATTCTTTTTTACACTTTCTCTCATATTGTGTCGTTTTCCCGCTCTGTGTTCAGCACGGAGCTTGCGTGAATGCTATGGATCTGTGGCAGTTTACGCCTCTACACGAAGCGGCTTCCAAAAACCGGGTGGAGGTCTGCTCTCTCCTGCTGAGCCACGGCGCCGACCCCACCCTGCTGAACTGCCACAGCAAAAGCTCTGTGGACATGGCGCCCACTCCCGAGCTGAAGGAGAGACTCACATGTGAGCATGGCTGAATGCGACGCTGGAGAAACGAGCCTTACCTTAAATCAGGATTAATGTTGAAAAAAACTCATGTTGGACTTCTCAAATATGCACTAAAACCGAAAAATTCTAAAAAAAAAAAAAAAAGTAAGCATATTTGTTCTTTGTTCCTTCAGACGAGTTTAAGGGACACTCGCTGCTTCAAGCGGCTCGAGAAGCAGACATGACCAAGGCCAAGAAGACCCTCGCTCTGGAGGTCATCAACTTCAAACACCCTCACACACATGAAACGGCGCTGGTAAGATCAGCACCTGTGCTGCTCACATGCTTTTTTTTTTTTACACACTGATTTGTCTAACACTCTCTTGCGTGTGTTTGTGTTAGCATTGTGCGGTGGCATCTCCACACCCCAAACGGAAACAGGTCACAGAGCTGCTGCTGAGGAAAGGTGCCAACGTTAATGAGAAGAACAAGGAGTGAGTGCTCTTTTCAGCTTCTTGCGCCGTTCACAAACACCGAGAGGTTATTTCAGACGCGCCCCGACGCTGATTTATTTCAGAGGTGAAGATGACAAGTTGCTTTTCTGACGCGAATAATCAAAGGAGAGTTTGTTCCTGAGCGTCTTCAGGGAATTAATCGAGAAAGTGTGATGCCGGTCCAAGATTAATTTTGGTACCAAAGACTGTAAGCCAGGCCTGAATTCAGTTTGAAGCCGTAAAATTTGTTTTGACTTGTTTTATAAGGATGCATTGCCCTGTGGGTCGCAGGCTGGGTTGAAAATGGTGGTCTAGTTTCAAGGTACACCACAGTTTTAAAGCGTGAAGCTTTCAAAACCACATAACCTCTCAAGGCAAGCCCTTTTTTCTTTTTTAAGGATTTACCCAAGACAACCCATCCTCGTCCTGTTGCTGCAAGCACAGTTCTTTAAAAATAATGTTTCCTCAAATAGGGTTGTTAAAAAACATGGATAGGAAAGTCAGCCTTGCTGTTTTTAGATAAAATGCTGCAACACTTGGCTCGTCTGCTTCAAATTTATGTATCTTTGTCTTCAAAATCCATATTTAAATGTCTGCATTTCAGTCAAGCTTGTTTTCCCTATGCAAACAGTGATTACACACCACTTTGAGCGTTTACTCTGGAGTGATTAAGCAAACGTAAAGAACCGACGAAGACATACAGCATGGCAACCCGCCACGAGGCTTCACTCAACAACAGAGATATTTTATCTGTTTTTAAATCTGTGATGATGCTGTTTAAAGGAAATCAACTAAAGTTTCTGAGAGGCAAACAGTTGGTGTTAAACTTGCCATATCTTCTCTTTGGTTCCAGTTTCATGACGCCTCTTCATGTAGCAGCGGAGCGAGCTCATAATGACATCATGGAGGTGCTTCAGAAACATGGAGCAAAGGTAAACGAGTCATTTTAAGTGTATTTTCCATATCTATTTTTTGATTGATGCATTGATAAACTGCAGGATTTCATACTTTGTTCATATCAATAGAAAGAGATTCTAAATCTCTTCTGTTTCTAATAAGTTTGACCCTTATTTTGCTGTTGAATCATCTTTTTGAAAAGTTTTAATGTATAATACTACCTGTGATAGTTTCTTAAAATTGCTATTATATTTCTGCTGTAAAATTAGCTAAAACCCCAGCAGAGTTTAAAAAAAAGCAATGTAATAAATGTATTTGCTACATTGAATCAGAAAGAGATCTCATAATTTAACCGTTGCTTTTTACAAACACGTTTTTTCTCACAAATCTCTAAATTTAGCTACTTATTCAACATTATAAGTTTGACAAATCAAAAAAGAAGCATTTTACTCATCTTAAATATCTTCTTAGATCAGACATCGTGTTTTTGTAATATAGTTTGGTTGATCATCATACTCCCACCTGTGTTTTGCTGATAGAAGGTTACTTGGGTTCTGTTAAATCATTAACAATGGGAACATTTCTGTGTGTTTTAAGTACATAAAGTGCAGCAGCTCCTTGGAGAGTCCTAACGGTGAGATGTTTGTGTGTGCAGGTAAACGCCCTGGACACGCTGGGCCAGACGGCGTTGCACCGCGCGGCGCTGGCAGGCCACCTGCAGACCTGCAGGCTGTTGTTAGGATACGGGGCGGACGCCACGCTGGTGTCCCTGCAGGGCTTCACCGCCGCTCAGATGGGAAACGAAGCCGTGCAGCAGATTCTCAATGGTATGCTGCGCTTTGGGTGGGCGGCGGGGGGGCAGCAGGAAGAGCACATGTGTAGGTCGAACTGGGGTTTGGTTGCTAAGCATCAGCTGCAGATTGGAGGATTATCCGGTGAATTGTTCTGAAAGGTCGATATTGATATTTTCGCTGTGAAAGAGCAGGGAGGTAAGCAGGCTTTGAGTGAGCCGACTAGGGATTGAAGAGACTCGGTGTTACAAGTTCTCACAGGATTTTCTGAGTAAAGTGTTCTTTAATGAATGAATTACATCAAAATGTATTTCTCCTCATCTAAACCCCTCATGTTTTTACATTACTTTATGAGCATTAAAGAAAAAAGGCAATTTATCCTCTGTAGTGGATCATGTCCATGTATAAATTGTTTCGCTCGTATCTCTGTGTACATGTGAAGAGAAATCAAATGCCTTCCTTCTTCACTTCCTAAAACAGGCGGCTCAAAGTTTGAGGTTATTTTTTTAGTTGTTTTTTTTTCTTCCCACTGATGTTTGTCCAAAGCATATTCAGGCTCTGACGCCTCCATTGATCTTCTGGCTCGCTTCTCTACAGAGAACGTCCCGGTCAGAAACTCTGATGTGGACTACAGACTTCTGGAAGCTGCCAAAGCTGGAGACCTGGATACCGTCAAGGTAGTTTATTTATTTCATGACGCATTTCTGTTGAATGACAGATGATTTCACTCAGTCTAACTTCTGAAATGAAGTAAATATTTACCTCAAAAGCATAAAGGGACAAATAGATGTGGTACGTAAGACATAAGATTCATAAAAAGGGAAATATTAATACACATCTTGACTCAGCATAATCAAAATTAGCAGCTATAACAGACTAACCTGCTCTGTCTCTTACATTGTTGAGGAATTTTAGTCATTTGCAGCATTGTTTTAATCTACTGAAGTTTGCAGACATTTGTTTTTGCACAGTTAAGGTGTTAAATAATAATAATTAAAAACACTTGCATCTACAGTAAGTAGATGCTTACTGAAACTTGGTTGTTACAGCTAAAATGTAACATGAATTTTATCCTGTCTTTGTCTCAGCATTTCTTTTATGACTTCAGCAGTGTTGCTAATATTTATTTATTGTATTTATTGTATTCTTATGATGCGTTCTTCCTTCCCTCTGTAAATAAAAATGTGTACTCACATGTATAAATAAAGGTTAAGTAAAAGGTATGAACTTAGATTGAGCAATTATAATCTCTTGATTTTCTGGGTGTTTTTTTAAGCAGGTGTAGATTTGCTCCTAAGTTTAGGCTCATTTTCCTGCTAACCTCCAAGTCACATCGGCACTTTAATAGTCATTACTGACTTGATAAATGCCAGATGTTAAGGCTAGCTAGTCTGCAAATCAATACTGTGTTTGAAAGTAGGCTTGAGGTTTTTGTGCTGTAAGTTGTTTATGATTTTCTGCAGGACGGTTCTTCAGTTTTACCTCTGCGATTGACATTGTTAATTTTGGGGCAACTTTTCTACCCCAAACAATGTTCCAATCTGTTACCAACATGTTAACTAAAAAAAATTGAAGCAATGGGAAAGGTTTTTTTTAGCTTCTTTGAACATCACAGTTGGTGTTTTTTGTTTAGTTTTTTTTTTTCTTTCTGGATTTACGCATTTGCTTTATGTCAAACACGTCCATATTATTCAGTTCGGTCCAAAGAACTCCATTCCAGAAGTTTACGTCAATCTGGCTTTTCTGTTTTTCTTAGAGAGGAAAGGTTTCCTCCTTGACCATCTCTAAAGGAAGTCAAACCAGTGCGGCCTCTTTCTGGCTGTATAGTCTTACTCTCTCATATCCACATTAGCAGGAACCTGGTGGAGCTTGATCCAGGATCGTTCAGGGCTCTTGGCCATTTCTTTTAGCATCTTGCGGCCTTCATCTGCCAGATTTAGAAATATTTTAAATGTCTTCTATTAATCCCTCACAAGCTGCTCCTATCTTCTTTCTGCAGGCTCCAGACATCGCTCTCAGTCTCATTATTGTGTTCGTTCAGTAATGAGACTGAGTAATGATGGCCTAATCACGTACACCTGGTGTGATACTCTTGTGTGTGCCCAGCTGTAAACACTTTGATATAAACTGGTTTGTGAACCTTTGGTTACAGTAGAGCCAGTGGTTTGTCTTGTTGGGTTTTAAATAAAAATGCCCTGACCTTTACAGCTGTTCCTTCTGCTCTGTTAAATGTCAGCCGATTATTGTTCAATCTGAGTTGAAGGACTTGTTTATTGTTGCCCTTTTTTGATTTTAAGAATAATAAAACCTTTTACTCTCACGATTGAGCGAACCATGCTGCAGTTCATGTTTTCTTTTTCCAATAATAATGAACATAATACCCGGTAAGGTAACAGTCGCTCCAGGGAGACAGAGGACTGATGCCTGGCTTGTTTCCATGTTCGTTTTTAGACAATAGTTTTTAAATGGGTCAAAAGGGGCTCTGAGCCCAGAACGGATGATGATTTGACAGATTAGCAGAGGAGGAGATGAGATCTGCTTTATTTTATTTTTTTGTCTTGTTTTTTGTTTTTTTTTTGTCACCCACTGTATGTTTTTCTGAGCTCAGATGCAGAAAAAATATAATCCTGTGTTTATGTTTACAAAGATGCTGTTGATGCTTCCACAAATGATCAGCCTGTGCGATGACACTCGTTCAGAGAGATTTTAGACTAAATGGATAGAAGCGGGACGCAGCCCAGCCAAGACTACTGTTGGCTTGGAAAAGTATGAATTTGAGTGAAATGTTTTTGAGGTCTAGATAAGCACATAAAATGGAAAAGTAGAACATTTCAGTTTTTGATTTTTATTTGTGTATTGTCTAAAAGCAACATTTATTCATTCAGTTAAGTTTTATTTACGAAGCAACTTGCATCACTATATTGAAATATTAATGAAACAAATGAATATCTTGCTGCCAATTCATCTCTTCTCCTGTCTGTTTAAAATCAGTCTCTTCATCTTTAAATGTATCCAGCGAGCTAAACTGACGTTTAAACCACTGTTAAAATTTTTTTGCCATCCTGGTAAACTTTAGCTTTAATATTTTAAATTTATTTCAAAATAAATTATCTCTTGAAAACTTTGACGTAAAATGTTATTTCACGTGTCGAAGGTACGGGATCCTTGTCATCTTTTAAGTTTAAGTTCAAAACGTTTCTCTGAAACAAAGAACTGAGTTATTGCAATCATTTTCCAAGCATTTGTGTGCGTTCAGTTCGGTGTGCATGCTGACTGAGGATTCTTTACTCCCCCTCGTTTCTCTGCAGTCGCTGTGCACAGCTCAGAATGTGAACTGTAGGGATCTAGAGGGACGGCACTCCACTCCTCTCCACTTTGCTGCCGGCTACAACAGAGTGTCAGTGGTGGAGTACCTGCTGCACCACGGGGCCGACGTGCACGCTAAGGATAAAGGGTGTGTGAAAATAAGAGAAACATTCAACTCATTAGTTTTTTAGCAAACAAAGTTTTATTTTTGACTCTGCCCCCCCTCCTCTCCGACAGCGGCCTGGTTCCTCTTCACAACGCCTGTTCCTACGGTCACTACGAGGTTGCCGAGCTGCTCGTCCGGCACGGCGCCTCGGTCAACGTGGCCGACTTGTGGAAGTTCACGCCGCTTCACGAAGCTGCAGCAAAGGGCAAATACGAGATCTGCAAGCTGCTGTTAAAGGTTGGGCTCAAAAAAATCCTTGTCCGCCAAATACAATTCAGATCAGCCTTAGATCGCACGCAAACCTGTCTTTGGGAACTAAATCAAAGTGACTTTGAAGCACAAGCAGGCTTACTGAAATTCAACAACATCTCCTGCCTTATATTGATAAAGTAATCAATTATTCATTGTTCCGCGTTAGTGGAATGTTTGCCAGTGAAATTACTAAATAAGTCATTTTCCTAACCAGACTGAAGACCAGTTAAATCAGACTAAAAGTAACTCTAATTGGAATAACTGCTTCCTTTTTCCCTGACACGTCCACACAAGTCCAAGCGGCGAGAGTCTGGTGAGAGCTGCTGTCAAAGCTGTGAATTAAACTCCTTACTAACACTCCTAATTGCATCTGATGATGTTTTATTCTGCTTATTAAAAATCAAGTTGCACGTTAGACTGTTTTTTCATTGAACTACTGAAATGCTCTCTCTGATTTCAAATAAGAGGCAGACATTTACAGGAAAGCCTCAGTCGATCTTGTTGAAATGCTGCTCTTTCACAGTTGTTTTAGGATATTTATTATGCAGAAGCTGCCAAGTCTACATGGTCATTTAAAAAAGTTGGCTTTAAATTCACCAGTCTTAGGTCTTAAATTTGGTTTGTCACCAGTTGCTAATATAGCTTTGGCAGCTAACTAGCTATAACCAGATGGCTAGATGACACCCCAAGCACCCCATATATTTATAGTTTTTTCTGTCTTAAATTTTAGCTTAGCTGCTGTTAAAAAGGTTATAAAAAGTTTGAAATTTGTCTCAAATTTGAATCTTGAATCTGCCTTGAACCTGTAGATAACCCAGATAAAGCATCATGAAATTAGGCTAAGCTAAAGATCAATCTGTGTTGTTGGATGGACATGTTTGATGTTTTCTGAAAAACAATATGTTTTTGCTGCCAGTCTGAATCAAGTAGAGATTTACTTTTTTTTTCTACGCATGTAAATTTCAGTATTTAAGATTTCATCTTTTCTTTGTCATTTTCTAATGTTTTTCCTGCCGCTGTTTTCCTGCACAAATGATAAATTACATTGTCAGAATGAAATCATAAAGTAGGGAATAAAACTCCCACTAGACTTTAGGATACAAACAGCTTTAAAACCAGCAGTGGGGTAATGGACAGTTCCAGGACACTGGCGGACACCCAGTGGAGCGGTCCCACAACATCCAGTCCTAATGAGGACATTTTAAATTGTCCATTGAAGTGACAAGTAGAAACTGTAACCCAGGAGGACGTTGAGCGATGAGTGTCTACTTTGCCTTCTTCCCTTGTGGTTTCTGCTTCACTGAGCGTCTCTTATTACCATTTCTCCATCTCACCGACTCCTTGAGGACCGTCCAAGGTCTTCATCTTACTCATCAAACGTCATCCTCTTATTCTTATTGGCATCAGGGCTCTGGCATTTGAACTGGCTTTCTGTTTCCTTCTGACGATGAATAATTTTGTAATATTTTCCAACTTTTTTTTTTAGCTGAATGATCTTTTTATTTGTCGTTTCCCCACCGTTAGCATGGCGCAGATCCCACCAAAAAGAACCGAGACGGGAACACGCCCCTGGACCTGGTGAAGGACGGCGACACGGACATCCAGGACCTGCTGCGGGGAGACGCCGCGCTGCTGGACGCCGCCAAGAAAGGCTGCCTGGCTCGGGTGCAGAAGCTGTGCAGCCCAGACAACATCAACTGTCGGGATACGCAGGGACGCAACTCGACGCCGCTGCACCTGGCAGGTAGAGTGTTCTCAAGCACACGCACACGCACACACACACATATCCCCGTTAGAGGGTGAAAATACAATGTTCCAGTCAAATGAGCATCACAAAGGTTTCTAATACACCGTAGATCAGAAAGGCATGTTAAAGTCCTGGAATATTCAGATTTCATCTTGTCGGTAAAATCAGGTTATAAATGATATATGAAGACACATGGAACATTATTGCCTTTTGAAAAGATGGATTCCAAAATAATAAGTATAAAATTAAGCATTTTGTGTATATATGTGTGTGTATATATATATAAGTACTTCACAATGATAGTTCTCCAAACTGTCAATATTATCAAAGCTACTCGTTGTGCACATTAATTTCAGAAATGTTTACATAAATCAAGGATTTTCACTACGGAGCAGCTTTTATAAATATTCATCAGGCAGACTGCAGTGCTGAACAAGACATGCAGTTGCAGTCAGAAGTTTACATAAACTTCAGATTTAAAATTATTTCTGTGTTTTTGGAGTGATGATGATTATGTAAAATACGTTGGGAGTGAATTTTAATAACTGGAAACACAGATTTGAGTATATTCTGCTGTTTATAGTCCTGCAATGTAAAATTATTTACACACACACACAATATTGGTATAGAACTATAATTTTAACAGACTTTTTCTATTTAAAATGGTGTGTTTGAAATCGTTTTTCTGTTTGAACACCCAGTTCATCTCCAAGTTTCAAACATGTTGTTGAAATTCAACAATGCTGTCCACTTATTGCAGTGTATCAATAGCAACCTAACGATATTATTATAAAATTATTGTAACGTCTTGTATTGTCTGTCGTCTCCATAAATGATTATATAAAATGATTATAAACATAATGCAGTCAAATTGCTTTTAAGTTATTATTTTGTCTTTTAATTGTGTATTTTTAAGGATTTTGACGTTAGTTCTTCCACTTTGTGCGATCCTCCATCATTACAGGCAGCAAAATAGTTCCATAGCTTTCTGTCGCCACCAACCGTCGTCTTAAATTTAAAATCCTCACGTCGATTCCTAAAAACAGGCTTTTCATCAACGAGCCCAAAAAGCTCATTTGCTGTTTCGTCTGAATGTAGAAGATTTCTGCAGAAAGTGTTTGGTTTGTCCAGTGAAGCTTCGACATCAAACCAAATAGAAGCATCTAAAAAGGGCTGAGAACGCTGCAGCGTGTAGATGGAGATGTAGGTCCTCGTCTTAGACTGCAGCCAGGAATGTGTTTCCTTTAACACGTCAGAAAAGTGAAAGTAAGTATGTTTTTGGTGCCAATCGCTCCCTCAGTCTCCTCCAGTTTGTCTGTCAAAGCCGCCCTTTGTTTTCTGGCGCTGCGTCTTGCCAACAGCGAGGAAGTAAACACAACCACGCAACTGCAGCCTTCAGGATGAAGTCGTCCTACTGGCCAGCAGGCTCAGTTATGTAATTACATCTAGATCAGAGTTTCACCAGATTTGACACTCATGTCTATAAATTTTCTAGCCGTAAAAATGAAGCTAAAAGTGGAGTCTTCACCTGTTTGTCGGAAAGCTGATGTTCTTTTAGTTCCTGCTTGCTGATAACATTCGGACACAGCTGCTTGAGGGCATCTTGTACAGTTTTTGTCTCAAATATTAGCTACAAATGTAAGTATTTATCTGAAAATCATGCCTCAATTAGCCAAATGTCTATAGATATACATTTTTGTTGTGCTTACAGATAAGGCGAGGCGACCTCAAATAGTCTCACCAGCCAGAAATAATGTTATTTTGGCCCCGAGGCTCAACAAGCCTCATTGTTATTTATATATTCAGCATCTGTAATCATCGTGTCATCAGTTAGAGCAATAACAAATCTGTTTGTTCTACCAAAGACACCTCAGACTCCAACAGGCACAAGCAGCAGTTTAATGAGATTCATACCTAAGTGAACATCCGTCTGTACAAACCAGAGAAGGCTTTCGTTTCTATAATAGAAATTATAGACGTATGAAATTAGAAAGGGTTTGTTTGGCCTTTAACTGGCTTTATTGCTCTTTTTGTCAGCATTAAGTGGCTTTTAGCGCCAAACTCTGGCATAACAATCTGTGCTGTTAACAGGTTTGATGTAAACAGAGACGAACAGCATGAATAATAAAAAAAAACACTTTTGAAAACTAAACTGCAGTTTTTCTTTTCACATTTTTTTATGATTTTTCGTTTTACTTCTATAGAGCTTCTTGAAATGAGCATCTAATTAAATTGCTTGGTTGAGTTTTTTGTGAGAAGAAATTATGTCTTAGATAGAGGTGTGCCGATCGATCGGTCACCGATCATAATCGGCCGATTTTCGTGAAATCGGTGATGATCGGGATCGGCCGATCATTGGCTCTGTTACCGATACCGATCACCCGCATCTCATTTCTCAGCCTGTCTGTCCAGCTGTTCTCGTCTTTCCTTCACGGCGCAAACGCTCAGCAACAAATGCTAAGCGATGTG
>CAEGAF010016297.1:0-19140 GCA_903067075.1 Micropoecilia bifurca
CGACCCAAGGTATTTAAAATGTGCCACAGTTTCAACAGGTTGGCCATCGAGAGAAACTGGAACCACTTTAAGGTTTAAATCATTTAATTATCTCTACATTCTTCTTAAGAGAATGAAAAATTAATAATAAATAAGACTTTGCAGTATTCTGATTTAGTAATGTAATTATATTAGTTGTGTTACCACCTCCACACCACTAGAGGCAGCAGCAACCCCAAAAAGATGCGACTAAAGAGCAGATTTAGGAGAACACCAAAAGCTATAGAACTTGGTAAAAACTATGAGTTTTGCTGAAGTAAATAAAGACACAAGTTCAAATCCATGCTGAGAGTTGAGTTCCTCCAATCAGAGCTCCTCCTCTGCAGCTCTGATTGGCTAAGCAATGTAACGTGATCCTCTTCAGCAAGTGATGGCAAAGCCGGGCGTCATCACGACTTTACACAAGTGTGTCTTTACCTCTGCAGCAGAGGCTCCGCCGAACCCCTGGGGTTCGATTGAACCCAGGTTAAGAACCACTGTGCTAAAATCATTGTGTTGCAGTAGAGTTGGGCAATACATGTGTTTTATTGTTTGGTCTAAATTTTAGTCTTTTGAAGATTACATTTTTGGAAAGTCTGATTATTTATGTGTTTTTTAAACCAGTGCGTAGTTCAGAGTGATTTCAGCTCAGCCATCTTGTTTGGCAAACACGTCTTATGGCTTGTAGTTATCTGGACTTTGAGTTCAGATCCACTTTATTACAAAATAAAAAGGTCAGGTTAGGATTTTTTTTTTCTTATGATTACGGGAATGGTCATGTGTAGAATAAAGTTGTAATATTGTGAGAAAGGAGTAATAATTTTATGAAAACTACATGAAAAATAAATTAAAATGAGAATGGTGTGCTTTAGTATCGGTTTTATGAATGAGGAACTACCTGTCATTTTTTTCTGGTACAATTGCACCTTTAACCTGCTGATATTGTAACTAGGGGTGGGATTTTATCGTACCATTGATAATTTGTCATGATAGATTTCTTAGTGTAGAAATTCTGATTTATCGTTGTCACGATAAATTCCAATTAATGTTTAAAACCCCCAAAACTGCCCATATTGTCAGGGATGTTTATTCTTTTCCACTGTTGAGAAAAAAATCACACTTCATTTTGTGACTGGTGTCCTGTTCATATTACAAACGAGCGTTTTTCAAGAGTAGTATTAGTTTGTGTTACTGCTGTGTCATGTACTCACAACCATTGTTACTTTAAGGAGAAGTAATGAATAGTTCTCATCACTTTTACAGTTACCACACTATTACCACAACATAATGTGTTGAAACTTTTAAGTCCATATTGGCCACCTTGTAATTATGACTACATTCTCATAATTAAAAACATTTTCATAGCCTGGCCTTAATGCTCACCTGTACAAATCACAGAAGGGATGATTGAAATAAACACTTTTTGGAAAATAATTTCTGTCATTTGTAGTTAAATTTTAGAAAAGAAAAATATCTTAATGTATGTAAAAACTATTTTAATTTTAAACCTTAAGCCTTACCATTATGACTCAATATAAGCTGTTAATCCCTGACTGAGTTGGACCTAAATAGCGTCGCCTGTTGACTGTGAGGCCTGAAGCTGTTGCTCTTTGTTGCAGGTCAGTACGGTGCTCCTCCTCAGGGCATGCCTGGCTACATGCCTGGAGGGATGCCTCCATATGGGCAAGGTCCTCCTATGGTCCCCCCTTACCAAGGAGGCCCTCCCATGGGTATGAGGCCGCCGGTCATGTCTCCAGCCGGACGCTACTGAAGAAGCAAAGCTCCCACCACATTAGGTTTGAGGTTAACACCTTTCTCTCATCCTTTTTCAAACCTAGCTGCCAAGAGCAGTAAGCCTACAGTGGTGGCGAAGACAAACATGGTCTGTTTAAACAAACAAACGAGAAAAAAAAACAAAACAAAAACGCATGGACATTTTATTGTAATATGTTTATTAGAAAACAGCCAAACACCATGAATATCTAACAGCTTTTTTTGGTGTTACTTGATCACATGTGAGGATATTTTTTCCCATAGGTTTCACTCAGGTTCATAAAGGTGAAGTGTGTAAAAATGATTCGTATTTCTTTTGAAGCTGCTGGAGTTACATGAACATACCAACCCCTTACAAAAAGGCAAGTTTCTTTTGAGAACATTCGATTTTTATTTCTTCAGTAAATTAGCTGAGGCCCTCACAGCATGCACAGGTGCTGTTGGACATTCGTCCCCAACCGTGGTTGGTGAGGGTCTCATTGATTTAAGATGATTCCTACAAAGTAATGTTAAAAATTCATCACTCATCAGTCTCTAGCTTTATTCTTTTTTTCAGGTTTGTTTTATTATTATTATTTCATGGTCAAATGCCTACTTGTATGCATCCTTTGTAATGTTTTATCAATCTGTTGTAATAAAATCCATCTTGAAATCTAATGCTGGTTTGTCCTGACGTACGTGGAGGTGAGTCACCAAGGTTTGTACTGGTGTTGTATTTCTGCACATCTAATGGTTCTGCTGAATGGTGAGGATTTTATCCAAACAACAAAGTTTTCCCTTTCTTTTAATCGTTCTGTTTGTTTTTTTATTTGGTTGTTTTCACCTCATCCACCTGTCATTGTTTTAAATAGGATGTTTACATACAGCATTGTCCAAAAGTGCTTTTTTCCCCATGTTTTGTGAGTTTTTCTGCATTTTGTCACATTACGACATGCGTCATTGAATTTAATAAGATGGACCAACACAAAGTAACACATAATGGTAAAGTGAAAAGAAAGTTATACAGGATTTTTCAGCTTTTTTTAAATTATTCTTTGGAAATGTCTTACATTTGGAGACTAACATTTTTGCCTTTTGTTGGAAATCTAGCTAAATGTCAGACTGGATGAAGAGGATCTGAACAGTTTTTTTTTTTTTTAAGTTTCACCACAGATCCTCAATTAGATTTTTGTCTGAATTTTAGATTATTTAAACATGGCTGCCCTGTGTTGCTGCATAGCACTGTAAGAAGATCCTGGTTTGAATCTTGTCCAACGGTCTTGTTTCAAAAACAAGGATCAAAAGATCTTGGATCAAAAAGTTACTTCTTTTTTTTTATCCCATGTGACCACAGCACTTTGTTCTTGTTTGCTGTACAATCTCCCCAAAGCTTTCTTTTGGCGATCCCTTCCATCTTACTTCTTTTAGAAATGCCAGTTTCCAGGAGTGAACAACTAGTAATTCTCTTGAGATGATTCCCACCAGAGCTTTGAATTGCTGCAGCTCCTCCTGAGTTACCCTGGGCCTCTTGGCTGCTTCTCTGATTAGTGATTTTCCGCTTGCCCGCTTGTCAGCTTCTGAGGAAAGTATCTCAGATGATGGATTGTGCAGAGATCTGACAGATGTTGAAAGCTTGGGATGTTTCATAAACAGTTCGTCATCTCAGTTGATGTTGAGTTGACATTCGTTAACAAACCTCTGAGGCTTTCAGTGAATAGCTGGATTTTTACTCAGATTGAAATACGCAAAAGTAATCCAGTTAAACTTTAGATTAACTTTTGAAAGTGGTTGGTTGTACTAATACAATAGCATCTACAATAACTGAAGAAGTTTGTATTAATGAGTTGCAACATTTAATTTCCCTTTGGGAACAAAAGTTTTTTTTTTTAAATTTGAATTAAACTGTGTTTTGATTATCACAGTAAAGAAGACTAAAGATAATTGAGAAACCCTTATCCCTTTTTCTCTAAATTTGTGCTACTTTGTGTTGGTTTATTGCACAAGGGCTCTGCTCTGGTCTTCCAGTTCTACCTTCCTTGAACTTTTAGCTGCCTTTCTCCTCCAACACACCGGATTATGTTGGAGATTTGATTTGATTCAGCTGTTTAGAAGCGGTCATTCATCTGGAAGTAGGCCTTGAAGATTGGACTTGGGCCCTTATTACCTAATATTTCAGTTAAAATACACTAAAATATGTGGTAATGTGGAAAAGTTCTAGTGTGAAAACCTTTGGAAGGCTTTGTAAAACAGAGTATGATTTAATGCACTCAGATCATTTGGACATGAGCCCACCGAGGAGGCTGGGTAATTTGGTTCCAAATACATCACCTGATCTAATGGAAAGTGGTTTAATTTTATTCTACTAACTGAATTTGCATACCAGCACTCAAGCATGCATGATTGGTAGCATTACAAAACACACCCAACAATACGGTCGGTCTGGGTTAAAGACCAATATAAAAATGTGGCATAGATTTTTAGAATAAAACAAAACATGCTGTTTTTATGTTGATTCCATTTTCATTAGTTCTGTGGTTCTTCATATATCAGTAGATGGCTTATTTGGATATCATCGACAAACGTCGCTTTGACAGAAGGTAAATTTCACAAGATTGTCTCAGCAGATGGTGTTGATAACCCAGAGACCACAGTAAATGCCACCACATATCTATAGAAGCGTCTCTTTGCCACAGTGCCCGTCTTTATTGTTGGGCGGTTTTGTGTTTCAGCGTCTTTCAGTGTCTCAAAGTCGCCCGCTGTGTGACATTTGATCCTGTGTTAACATTCTACAGAAAACAGCATAAGGCAACAGGAACACCAGTTTGAGTAATTCACTACTTTGAGGCAATTTAGTGTTGCGCACATGTTCCTCTGGCCAGATCACTCACTGCTTTGTATTTGTTTTCGTCTAGCCCATCCATATGAGCTTTTCAGCCTTAAAACCCAGTCAGCTGGCATGACAGGTCAGTTAAATCCTGTAAGTACCTGATGTTGATTATAGTGTGAGACTTTCCCATACTGCTGGATGCAAGGCTGTTTGATTTGTGATGATAAAAATAAAGTCAACATTTTCATTTGATGTATTAAAATCATAAAGAATGACATGGAAGTAAATGCTTTCCCTCTGCTCTGATGACGACTGGCTCGGTAAGTAGGAAGAAAAGCTGGGTACTTATCGAAACTACAAGACAGTTTCTCTTAAATTCTCAAGTGGTGTCATATAAGTTAATGGTAATGTGGCTTCATTGTATGATCTAGTTAATTAAGTCATGCAAGTTCTGCAATCTGCTGTAACAGGATTTATGTCAAGCCAAGTTGCCAAATGTTTTCTTGCATCAAAGTACATTTAGAAATCCCCCTCAATCCTCTGAGAACTGTACATTACTGCAGTGAACAAGAGGCTTTGTCTAAAGGTTAAAGTCTAAAATGAAATGGAGAGAATGGATTTTTCCCCTGGTTACATTTTTTTGTTTTATTATAACTTGTCCTTTTTCTGGATTGCAAGACAATGGTTTTATTGAAAGATAGGTTTGACATATAGTGGATCAAAAACTTTAGTGTTTAGATTAATATTCAGTTTTTCATTTTAAGAAAATTGGGTTTCAGTACAACCAATACTACTGACGGAAATGGGAAGTAAATGCATCAACGCCATGCCAAGACGCCGCTAGATGAAGATAGTTTTATTGATATATTTGAAGTCAGAAGTACAGCATTTTTCATTTATTTCCTTCAATGCTCATCTGTTTGTGTTTTTTTTCTTTGTAAATACATATATTCCCTACATGTATAAACTATCTTGTCTGTTTAAATAGAATTTCAATCTGTCCTGTATAGACCAAGTTGTCTTTTTGGAACTGCTGTGGTGTTTAAATGAAATGTGACATAACTGTGTAGTATTATGACGCTCAATAAATGAAAATTTTTGCATTGCTTTCCTGCCATTTGTCATTCTTAGTTTACAGGAATGCAGCTGAGAGCAAAAATCCACTGGGATTCCCGTCAGAGCTGCATGCTTGGCTTTTACACAAACTAGTGCACCACCTAGCGGCCAGCGGAGATTTTACAGTCTTGAAAGAAATTTGGTGCTCGGCACCAAAGGGTTTTATTACATAAATACTGAGGCATAGAAGAAGGACAACTCTTAGAATACAAAACAAATCTAAAAGCATGTTAATCAAATAAATAAGGTGTGCTGAAGCAGTTTAAAACAATTCAGGGGAGTATGGATTTATTAGGAAAAAACTGGATTGTAGTACTAATTTCTTTTACTATCCATGAATGGGCATAAATGTGCGCATTCATTGGTAGTTTTAAATATATAAAATGCTTGATATATTTTATCTTAAAGAAAAAAGGATCCTTAAAATCCTTTGAGGAAAATGAGCTTCACTGGTTCACTGTCCTTACAAATGGCTCTGTAGCCGTTTCCAGAAAGATGGAGGACTGTAACTCCATCTTTCTCACCTGTTGTGAAATTTTAGATCAGGGCATGTTTCATTTCTCAGATCTTTTGGGCCATTTCAGACAACTTCTGCTTACGTAACTCCTTTATTGTAGTGGCCTGGTAGTATTTATACCTGGTGATTCGTTTGGTTCAAAATGTTAGATGACTCTTTATTAACAGCAAATGTGAATAAAATTGTGAATTTGGCTCTAGCCGTTGTGAACTGAATTTAGTCAGTTCAGAGTGAACTTGCACAACAGAATCTGAAATGAGTCACGTTTTCAATGCCAGAATTTGAGCTTTGTCCCGATTCTTAAAGGGGAAACACTGATAAACTTTTACTGTGAACTTACATTGCATGAAAACTTTCAAACTGCCTTTGGGGTTTGTTAACTTTTTGAAATCATATCCATTCATCTATGCAATCAACACTGCTAAGATAAGTTGATTCAGAGAATAATGCTTTACATTATGATCAGTAAACACAAACGCCATGTTTACTTCTGTAAATGTAAACTGAGTGGATTTTTATCATAATTAAACTTTTTATTTCTCGATGCTTAGAAGCAAGTCAGTCAAGTTAAGCAGCCACAGCAGTTACTAATGTAACGAGTGTGTTCTGGTCCGACAACACCATCCGTACCAGAACACTGAGATGCTTCCCCTTACAACCCTGGGATCACCAGTGACCTGGAGGAATTGCTAAACAAGGGAGACACTGAAATATTGAGTATATAAAGACAACTTCAAGAGAAAATTAAAAGAGAAGGATCCTGCCTGGTTTTGGGACCAGAGAAAACTCATCTGTCAGTCATTAACAATAGACATTTTGCCCTATAACATCCCAAATCCTGAAGATCCTGGAGAGAGTCCTGTTGGCCCACCTCAGTCAGTGAATACGCACCTTTCAGGACCCCCTCTGTTTTCTCAGCACCCTGGAGTTGGATATGTCACCATAGATTCACATCAAGAAACCCACCAACATCTGGACAAAGAAGGCAACAACCTGAGGATCTTGTTCTTTGAGTTCTCTGTATTCATCAAAAAATTCAGCTTGATTTATTAAGTCAGAAACTCCCGAAGACACAGGTGGAGGCCTGAACAATCAATATCTTGCCGACAAAATGTCCAAAGTCTGCGAGACTGAAGGGTTGTGTGGCTAAACTGGTTTTTACCACGAGGGGCTGTAATCTTTACTATTACTGTTCACTCTGTACACCTCAGACTTTCAGTATAAGTCTGATGACTGAAGACTCTTTAGTCATCAGATGTATCAGAAATAGACGAAAAAAACTCCCTCCAGAGATGATGGAAATGATCATCTTGACGTCAATAAAAATTAAATGAAATGATTATAGATTTCAGGAAAAAAAACCCAACAAAAGTTCTAGTTCTTCTCGACGCTCGCCTAACAGACTTGGGCTGATGATGCGACAGTGAAGCCAACAAGAAGGGACAGAGAAGAATGTACTTCTACATATTTGCGTGTTTGTGTGAGTGTAAAAGTCTTCATGCTTGGATAGATATGGTGCGAATGCACGATGACGCAACTTATCACTCGGAAACACAGCAGAAAACATCCTGTTCACAGATGGACAGTCAGCATTGTTTCCTCTGGAATATTCAAATAATTAACACAAAGGATTTTGAAGAAGTGAAGCAATTGATGCAAATTTTAAAGAATCATGCACAAATTTATGGGAAGATAAATTAAATCACTTAAAAAACAAAAAGGCCTGATAATGTCTGACATCCCTCAACATTTTTCTTTCTGATTTCTGACAGTCACTGGATGAGGAGACAGATTCTTGAGAGATATCTCTTTTGACATAAGCTGTATTGTGTGTGCTAGTGTGTGTTTCCTCTTGCACAGGCCTTGAGGTTAGAAGGTGGAGCTACATTAGGTTCTTCTGGGTTTCACTTACGGTTACCCAGACTTTTGCCATATCAGTCTGAATCGTCGGCATGTAGCCTGTGTTGTCATGGTTTGCATCACTGTCTTTTTTCAGCATCGGTTTTAGTGTCGGTGGCATTGAAAATGACCTGGATCCGGTACCTGGCTCGTCTGTGGACTGTGGTCATCACTCTTGCTGGTTTTGGTAAGTTTGGTTCCGCTTTTCACGTTCCAGGTGTTCTCATTCAGGCAACTTTCTTTTTAACGTGAAAAAAACAGAATGTCGGTGGATTGAAAATGGACGTGGTGGGAAATTAGGAAAAAAACACACTGAGGGGTTAATTTTTCTTTCTGATAGAAAAACGCAAAGTGATTCGAAATTCTTTTGATATAAAATAACAAAATGTAAGTGCATTTTTGGTGACTCCTATAAATACGCCAACAAAACACAAACCTTAATTGTAGATGAAAAAATGTCATCCAATATTTTTGGAATTAATCGCTAAACCTTCAGATATGTTACGTAATATAGAAATTTATCAAATTTGGCAAATGTGTGGAAGTTGGGGGGGGACTAGAAAAACGCATGCAGATACGTATAAGCTAGAGGAAAAACTAACAGGCATTTCAGATGTTAGGTTAAGCGTCATAGGTTCGATTCCCGGCTTTCCCAAACAGACAAGACATTTACTTTATTACTGCCTCTGGGCGCTTTGAGGGATCACTGACCCAGAAAAAGACACAGTTGAACAGAGAATACAGTGAAAGCACGACCAGCTACTAGATTAAACCATATTTTATCATATTGGTTTTATCTAGTAGGTAGATTTTCGTGTCCTAAATGTGCTGCGATACTAGATTGTACAATTCCCGCCACGCCAAAGATAAGACATATTGTGATAAAAGTTATCACATTACACCTCTTAAGACAAAAAACTCATTTTCACATCTGGGAAAAAAAACTGTCAGCGTTACTTTTTTTTTTTTTTTTTGTAGGAGGTTTTAACCAAATCTTTAAAAGTCGTCGAAGACTCAAAACCGCAGTTCGTTTTTGTAGTAAAGCATTTTTCTCTCCCCCTTTTTAAACCAGAAGTTAAACAAATACTCTGTATCAAATTGTGGCGCTTTGTGTGATTCCTCAAGCGTTTTGCGGCGATGTTTCGTTCGTGGAGCGGCTGGAGGGAGAGTCGGCGGTCGTCCGCTGCGACATGGCGCCGACGGGTCAGCCGCCATTCGGCCTCTACCTGAGGCGCAGCTGGCTGCGTCCCCTGGACGTTTTCTTCAAGTACACCAAGAGCGACGCCTCCGTCAACGACTCCTTCAAAGGCCGAGTGAGCGTCAGCGGAGACCCGAGCCTTTTCTCCGTCAACGTGACCATCTCCCAGCTCGGGGCCGCCGACACTGACCGCTACACCTGCGAGTTCATGGTGGAGAGAATTGGCGCACAGGATGAAAAGATACAAGGAAACACCGAGGTTTTCCTCCAAGTCAGCCCTCGTGAGTCTCTCTTTTTCTTTCTTTCTCCCTTTCTCGTTTTTTCGCACACAACTTGGAGACAGGAAGTAGTGAGGAAGTGAAACTTCCAGAGACAACTCGGCTTTCCTCTTCTCAGATGGACAGTTGAGGCCTTTGAAGGGTCAATGAGAACTTCTGGACTTTTTTTTTATGTCTGATGATTAAACTATTCTGATCCATGAAATCTAAAACAACATGGAGTCAAACACTAAGTTAAGCAGGATAAAATAGTTAACTTTATATTTTTTCCTCATCTGTTTTAACAAGACATTTTTCCAAACAAAAACACCAAAACCCAACAGATTTTCTTTTGTAGTTTTGTTTCATCATAAACGATTCCAAACATATCCAATCCCCTCCAATACGATGACCTGACTTAAACTGCTGAAGTTTTGCTGTTGCTACTGCAATAGGTACATTTCTCCTCAGTCATTTTTATTTGAATAAGTGAAGGAAAAAACTTTGAACATATTCTGAGTTGAATATTTGAAAACGATCCTTGACCACCAGTGTGCATGTTGGTGCTAGTGTGCAAAAAATGTCTTTGGCACCCAGCGGAGCTTGTATCAGGTTTAAAGTGGTTGGTGACTGTTTTTAAAGTGTAGATGGAATTAAAACAAAACTCTGCATTTTATATAAATCTAAACAAACTAACAATATTCAGGGACTTATGATGTGAGCTTTCATTTCTTTAAATTTCATTTCCTCATATCAGTGACCATACAAGGTCTGAAAGTGACGATGAGTTTTATTAAGACATAAGTAAGGACAGTGTTCTCTTCCTCTGCAGAAGCAATTAGCAAGCGGATCATATTGATAACATCATTACCTTTTGAATGTTACTTAATTGTGTCTCTCATCATTTTAGGGTTATCTCATGTAAAATGATAAAAAACACAACACATGATCTAGTAATCAACAGCAAACTGTATGATCCTTGACATATCAGAAAACTAGAAATATTCTTCATTATTCTTCAGTTGTACCAGCAGTAAGGTGAAAGGTTAATGGAAGTTCATAGATTCACACAAAGGTAATTAGATTTAACAAAACTATGCAACCATGTGGGGTGATTTAAAAATTGTACAGAATATGATGACCTCCCACTTTGCTCAAGTTCTGCTCTACTGGCCTGTAGCCAATCCTCTTTCTTGCTTAAAAGGTCTCAATCTGGTGGTTTCAGTTTCTGTCTGACACATATTGTTATGTGGTCTAATTACACTTACCTTGTGTAATTAGACCAAAACAAGTCCACTTTTCAGTTGACTTTGGCTCTAAGTGTCAAAGAGACACTTGGTTTCTATCCCTGCATAGAAACACTGATCACTGGGACCGTTTCAGTTTTTGCTGGTCGAATGCAGCAACGTTTTAAACCTGGACACACACAGAACGTCTGTCTGCATGTGGAGCTAAAGGGCAAAACTCGAACCGCCACCACCGTACTGGACCATAGCGGCAGAGTAAGAGGACCCCACATTTTCACCAATGTCTGCTAATCGGAAACATGAAAGTTTCTCACTCAGTTCCTGTGACAAATAGGTTAAAGTTCAAATTGAGCTACGTTTAGCATTCAACCAGCCCCAACGTGTCCATGTCTCTGCCACAGACGACATAAAGCCTCACAACAACGGCACAGTCTTACTCAGACATGCATAAACCACACTGACCATCTCCAAGTGGGTTTAAGAGAGCCGACATCTCCACTGGGTTCTTTACTTTCCAACTATTTTCTGAAAATGTTAACGTCTCCTGTTCACCTTTGACTCAAGTATGTTTCCCGAAAATGTAATGAACCGTGTTTTATGTGTGCTCTCCTGTCTAAAACCATGATGAGAGACATTAGACTTCATTAAGTGACCACGTCCACGATGTCGCAGCCATTTTTAATCCCCTTCTCTCCCTGGAGATGCTCCGAGCTCCGTGGACCTGGACCTGATCCAGACCTGCACCGGAGGCTCCGCTGTGCTTCCCTGTTTCACCCCGAACAGCGAGGGCTCGGCCGTGGAAGGCGTGGTTCTGAACAGGCAAAGGGGCCGAGCCCCCGTGGAGACGGCCTACCACTCTCAACGGCGCCACACTTCCCCGTTCCCCACCGAGAGAGTCCGGCTGTCGTCTGCGCCCGGGCCGGGCGGCCTGACCTTCAACGTGACCCTGCTGCAGCTCCAGCCTGAGGACAGCGCCCTCTACAGCTGCCAGCTGCTGCTGCTGCGCGGCAGGCCGGACAGCAGCACCAGCCTTAGGGGTCAAGTGGTCTTTATTTCCGTGCAAGGTGGGTGAGATCACAGGCCGAATACCTGCAGGCTCTGTTCTCAACATGTCCGGACGCTTCCGGCTTCAACTAACACACCTCTTCATTTTACCAAATGCTCTCCAAGTGGATCCGCCACCTCATCTCAGCTCCTTTCACTTGGTTTATTTGCGCAGCCTTGCTGAAAATATGTGAAGTCGAGAACGCAAATTGGGAACAAACACATCGCACATCAGGAGACGCCCCTGCAAAATGAATTATCACAAAACAAACATGAATTACCAAATGCATTTTTTTGTTTTATTTCCAGGAATGTGACAGAAACCCTGCAGCAACAAAATTTGTTTCATTGCCTTTGCTCTCTTTATGCTTCCAATTTGTTCTTGACAAGGAATTCCTAACTCTATTTCTGGTGACAGGATTTTGGCTGTGGGAACGATGACACTTTGAATTGGGGGAAAGCTGTGGTTCTATCATCTCCATCTCTATGTTTGCACATCAAAAGTAAAGATCTAACTTTGCTCAGTGAGCCCAGTTTATCAGCAGTGTGCATGTGGAAACACATCAGGGCCGCATGTTTCATTACCGCTTATAACGTTTCTACGTTTTCAACAAACTAATAACAGGAAACTTGAAGTCTTTTCTGTTGAAACCACTTGTCTGAAGTTTCTAACCAAGAAGATCGTCTTGGCAACTGGTTGTCAATTGTTTTTCTGTTTTCTTATGAAACGGATCATTTAGTCAAATGAAAAAAAAAAACAAGTATAAAGGATTTTTGTCAACAACATCTTTTAAGCCAATAAGGCTCTTTGTGACCTTTTATGTGTAAAACCTGCATATTAATCTAAAAACCCCCCAGACTTGTTCTCTAAAAAAACCCCCGAAGTAACAACTTTTCAAACCACAACGTCTATCTCATGAAAACATTTGACCATGACTACAAATATCTGAAAAATAATGTCTCATTTGCTCAACAGGAAATATGCCCACAATGAGACTGCAGTCGAGCTGACAGTTTATCTGAGTTTTTCATGAGTTATTTAATGCAAATCACTAAACACGGGTGGATGTAAATACGTGTAAATTGAGTCATGTCAGAATAATAATATTTAATAAGAACAATCGACATACAGTTTCAATTTTTGCATTAAAACAATGAAATGGAATAGCTGAAATGAATTTTTAGACAGTATCAGTTCTTTACATTCATTAGCTCTATTTTCCTTATTAGTTTAGAAACCATTCACTTTCTTCACATCAAGTTCCATAAATAGCAACATTCGATTGAAGATTTTTTTTCCCCTTTTTGCTATTTAAACCCCCCAAAACAGAAATAAAATTGTGATTTATTGAAATATTTTCATGAGCAGAAGTTTAGCAAAATCCTATAAATGGTCTTATTTAAAATTTTTATCAGGTTGTGTAACGTTTGTGGCTCTAAACGAGTTTAATTTACCTGGACTGAGGGAAAAAAATGTCTCTTTGCAGATTATTAATGTAACGTTTTAATGCAACTTCAGTCTCGTGGTTCTAAAAGGCTGAAATGTGCAAAAGCTCCAGGGGTGTGAATACTTTTACAAAGCACAGTAAATGTTTTCAGTGTTGCTTCTTTTTTTGGGAAGGGGACAAAGAATAAATGTACAAACATTTTCTGTTACATTTTCACTCAGTCGGCTGACAGGTATTAGAATCTGCTTGTAGAAAAACATTCATAAAGTCGTTCCTCTTTTTCTTTTTATCTCCTCCTAACAGGTGAACATCTCCTGATAACATGTGGGTTTCTATGGACGCTTTTGCTCTTAATCTTCTCATCTTTATTAATACTCCTGCTCTCAACAATAGCTGCCTTCGCCTCTATCAAATATGAAAATACATTCAAACTGCAGCCCGAGTAGGAAGGAAATCTGTGGTTTCTGCTTCTCGGCCGTCATAGATGGGCTGTTATTGCGTTTCTTTTGTTATCGCGTGTTGTTTATCTCACACCATCACTTCTATTTATCGTCATTCTGTGTGTGTGTGTGTGTGTGTGTGTGTGTTTCTGTAGGTGATAGGTGCAGCTGCTCCAGCTCCCCCACGCTGCTCTACGCCTTGTCAGGAGCCTTGGGCCTCCTCTTCCTCCTCCTGCTCCTCGTTGGATGTGTGGCGGCGTGTAAGGTGAGCGGTCTTGTAGGTTTTGTTCTTCTTCTTTGACGCGGCGCTCAAACGGGGAGGTGGGGCCCCTACAATCAGCACCTGCGAGCCCAGAGCGTGCCAGAGGAGTTCCTCTCCAGCTCGCCACAAAAGCCGCAGCGGTTTCATAAGTTTTGCTGCAAGTTGTCAGCATGTTTTTCTTAAAGTTTAGCCCCAACAGAATGTAACTGCAGTCACTAGTTTCGAAATATTAGTTGAGTCTTAGGGTTACTAAAAACAACAACAAAAAAAGAATCTGTTTCCCAACTTGTGCTGTGGGATTTAAGGGAGTTTCGGGGGCCAACATCAACAGACGCCGTCTGGTCTGAGAATGACAAACTTTGATTTTGACACAGGAAATCGAGATTTCGTATTTACGGCGTTTGCTCAGCTCACTGATTTTGTTTTTTTTTTCCTGTCTTGTCTCGATGGTGTTCAGGGTAAAACCCGCCAGGCTGCCAAGTCCCACTCTCAGGCTCCCATCTACGAGGAGATGATTGGGGTCCAGACTCCCGGCCGAAAGCTGCCTGCTCACCGTCTAGAGGAAGTCGAGTCCTCAGAGTACAAAAACTGCTCGTTGAAGAGGGGCAGCCCTGGGAACCATTACGAGAGCCCGAGTGGAGCCCTCTATCCCAGGGGGGATTTCTGAGACATGACATGTTAGATCAGAATAGGATGACCCAAAACCTTCTGAAATTTGCAGAACGCTTTCACATCTGTCTATAGACTATCAGAAGAAATATTTTTGTGGACTTTCAAACAAGCAAAAAAAACGCACAATTCCCCTTGCAGACTTTCTTCTGTTTTTGCAGCATTTGAATGTTTCAGAACATCAAACTACAAAATGCAAATTAATTGGCCCTTTTTTCTTAGATGTTGAATTGGTTCTTATTGACCACATATTTTTGAATGTTTCACATGTCCTCATTACGGCTGGACGTTTAGAGTCATTTAAAGAGCATCTGTCCAACAACAGGAAGGAGGCCTAATGATCTCAAAAGACACACACGACAGTCGCGAAGAAATGTTAAAAACAGACGAGAAGCAAAGGGGAAAGGTCACAAAGTCTTTTCTAAGGCGTTGGAGAAATGTCCACAAATGAGTAAAACAACAGCAGGCAGCCTACATAAATGACTTCAGGGCCTCATGACGACCCACCCAGTAGGTGGCAAAAGAACGTAGAACAACATCCAAACTGCCTCGGTAAACTGGAAAAATATTCTGTGGAGACAGAGCATTTTTCTTGTAACATTTGGAATAAAACATCAGTTTTATTCCAAAACTAATGTAATGAAACTATTTCCTGCACTATTTGAGGAAATAAACCCAAAAAACGTCACTCACTCACTCACTCCCTCACTCAGGGTGCTGTGGTGGCGCGGTGGTAAAGCACAACCCACATATGGAGGCCTTGGTCCTCAATGCAGACGTCACAGGTTCGAATCGCAGCCTGATAATCTTTGCCTCATCGCTACCCACCTTCCTGTCTAACCACCTCTAAATAAAGGCTGTTTAAAAAAAAAATATATATATATATATATATCACATCCTCAAACAAGCATAGTGTGAGTCTGGAGACAATTTCTTCTTTAGGAGCTGGATGACCCAGTGCAGGTGATGGAAGAACAAATTCAGCTTCTGATCTTATCACAGAACAGCAACGTTTTGGACTGGCCTAGTCAAAGTCCACTCTTGAATCTTATTGGGATGATAGGTAATGACCCACAACAGGCTGTTTCTGTGGCCAAATTATAATATCGCTCCTAAGAACAGCTGGCAGAGTGATGTAAAAGGACTTGTTGCCAGTTATTGTAAATATTTCATAATTATTTGCGAGTCAAGTTTTATATTTAGGGGATAACTACTTTTTCCCCACTTAATATTGAATTAAATTACTGTTGGACAACTATATATTTTATCTAGCCATTTTATCCTTTGATGTTAAACATTTACAGGTAAAAATCTGGAAGGGGGCAAATATTTTTTTTAATTGGACTGTATATATAAAACAACTTAATGTCATTCTTTCATAGTTGATTTTTTTTTTCATTAAAAGTGATGAAACAAAAAGTTCAATAAAGTTCAAACTTGTGGGATTTCATCTTCATTTGTCGTCACACCTTCACACACAGAAATGTTTGATGACCTGAGTGGGGGGAAGCTGGTGTCCACCCAGACCAGGCTGCTGGTCAGTTCAGTTCAGTTACGCACAACTCCTATAAAATTGCAAGAATCATGGAACTGCAGGTTTATTACCAGTAAAAACAAATCTTATCTAAACAGAAAATATTAGGTACAACACAAAGTATTTGTTGAAAGCAAATGTGATCATCATCACATTCAGAGTGACTCCAACTCAAAAGTTGACTGGTGCAAGAAAATCTCTGAATCTGCTTAATTATTTATTAAAAGAGGTTATATATGACAAGTGATTTTTAAGAAAGAGTGACCCAAATCCTGTTATTGCTGAAAATTGACAAAAAATATTTTATACCTTTTTTTGTAGATCCAAAACTTAAGGCTTTGGCATTTCAGCCTTATTAAAAGTAAGGCAATAAACGAATTACAGATAGTTAATAAAAATGTGGAACACCACTGACTGAAGACATTTAACAATAAAACAGAACCTAAAAATGGTCAAATATTTATCTACACCACCTTTATAAACACTTTTTTTAAAAAAAAAGACAAGACAATGAGTAACAGACAAGAAAATGTGTATTTTATTAATATAGTCTGAAAGAAGCTCCATAATTCATGGAAACATTGTTTTTTTCCAATGCATGTTTTTAACAATCACATTCTATGAGGAGAAAAAAAGAACATTAAAAGCCACAACTTTGCATTAAATGTACAGACATTTTTCCGTAATGTTTTTTTTTTTGTTTGTTTTTGTTTTTTTCCCCCCAAAGTGAAGAAAAGGCAAAGGCAAAGTCCCCACATCCCACCCTGACCCTCCCACCCACCTCTCCCTAAAAAACAGACAGCCTTAAAAGTCATGGGCTTTTTTCAGTACAACCCACAGTGCTTTAGCAGAAAGATAAGCGCTCATTGGTTAAGGATTACACAGCATGACGACGCAATGTAACGTTTTGCTTAAACATTAGATAAAGACGGGGTTTTGGGGGTGGGGGGAGATGAAGGACACGAGAAAAAAACAAAACAAAAACCAAACCAATAACCCCAAAACATCAAACCCCGAAGCCCAGAGTCTTGGTTGACCATCACCTGCAGTACATCTGCGAGTGATTGGACTAGTCCCTCCCACTTGTGCATAGATCAGAATCCTTTTACAACCAGCTTCATCCCTCCACTTAAAAACCGCCTGTTACATGGGAGGAAACATCATCTTAGTCACAGGAACAAGCATGTTCTACAACAGACAGGAGAGATTACTAAAAGGAGAAATAAAAATGGCTTGCACCATGCTCCCGAAATACTGAATGGAAAATAAAAGGACATGAAAGGAAAGGAAAAATCAATTTTTTAATAAAAAAAAAAGATCATTGTTCTGATGTAAAGCAATTTCTACTTGGATTTCACATGTAAAGCGCTCCACTTTTCGCCAAAAATTTAAAAAAATTGATTCTCAGTCTTATTTGGTAAACATTTAATTTCTAAAAAACTTTCTTTTTCTTTTGTGGTTTGAACTAATAAAACTTTAGTGATTGCTTGGAGTAGAATAGTTGTCAGTTCCTTTAGTTTTTCACCACACTACCATTAAAACGCAGAACTGATGAGGTTTTGGATCTGGAACCCTGGCCTTCCTGAGACAAAAAAAATCCACATCTTTTCTTTTTTTTTTGTTGTTTTTGTTTGTTTTTTTCTAACAAGTGTGCAAGAAAGTGAGCGAACTGTTGTCGCGGTATTACAGGAAACATCAAACCACAACTCAATACACGTACAGAGAGATAGTCACCAAAAAAAGAGAACTTAAACTATTTTCTTTCTTTTTTTTTTTAAATACGACACAAACACTGATCGATCCCAGAGTTTTGAAGTAGCGTCAAACCTTCGTTCCGCAAGATTTTCATGTCCGTATTTGATGGAAGATTAGCTTCGTCCTTTAGAAGAACATTCCTGTTGTAGAGTCCTGTTTTCTTGAGCTTCAGACAAAATGACATGCTTGTAAACGACAGGTGGCTTTTTGCAAAAAAACAAAGAGAAGATAGGCACCTCTGAAATGAGTCGTAACAAACTCGCCTCCCATGTTTTTATCCCTTTACATTTCTCTGACAAGTTCACTTCTGGATTACTAATCCTTCTACAGCTATCTATGGCCACTGTTAGCTTGTTTCCTTCTTCCTTTTTTTATCTCCATTTTTAAAAAGATTTTATAATTTTTTTTGAACATTTTCCTTTTTTGTGTTTTTTGCTACATTTTCTTTTACGTAACTGAAACGAAATGGTGCAATACTCCACGATAATCCTCAGATGGGATTATCTCACAATAAAAGCCACTATAAGGTAGATAATTCTTTTTACATATAGAACAGGGGAGGAGCAAAAAAGATACAAAATAAAAGTCCTTGAGTAAACATGTACACGTGAATTGTCCCCATCGCCCCTTTGTCCTTAGACGCGTTTTACCTACGATTAGCCGAGCGAGGGGCAGAAGACACTCAGTGCAACATTAGAAGATAATCAGAATGAATTAGACCAAAAAAAACCACAAAACATAACAGAGTTGAACATAACAGCAGGCCATGTGCCGAGTACAGTTTTTAGAGCACATTCATACAAACATCTGAGATGAGTTTTCTTTCTTTTCCAAATCTGTAACCTAATGCAATACATATCTGATATTCTCTACAAAAAAAGCCCATATATGTACCTATCAGCTGGACAGAAATAAAAATAAAAATTACTGACTTCACATTGTTATTGGCGCTCCATGATTCAAGTATTTCGTTAAATAACTTTTTTTTGTAGTTTTGATATGTCTGCGATTTAACAACAGGGTAATATATGCAAATTAGCAGGTGCTTCGGGTTGGGCTTTTTAAAAAAACGTAGGCAAATCACACACACACACACACACACACACACACACACACACACACACACACACACACACACACACACACACACACACACA